>PVJS01010207.1:0-48571 GCA_004027185.1 Glis glis | reverse complement strand
TTTTTTATACTTTATTTTGAAACTGGGTCTCATGAAGTTGTGGAGGGCCTCACTAAGTAGAGAGAGAGAGAGAGAGAGTGAGAGACAGGGAGAGAGGGAGAGAGAGAGAGAGAGAGAGAGAGAGAGAGCGCGAACCCGGATCCTCCGGTCTCCGCCTCCCAATGTACTGTATTACAAGCGTGCGCCACCACGCCCGGCTCAGCTTAACATTTTAAGGAAGTACCAAACTGTTTTCCCAAGTGGCTGTTCCATTTTGTATTCTCACCAGCATCATACCTGGGTTCCAATTTCTCTACATCCTTACCAATGCTTGGTATTATCTGCCTTTTTTATTTTAGTCATCCTAGTGCTCCCTGTGGCAGGGATTGTGAACATCAACCAATTAATGTTGTGCTACTGTACAGCAGACAGGATGGAAGGGAATGAAGGAAACGCACACCGCGTACACAAGACAGCGCAGGGCCTCGGGATGACCGGGCTCTTCTTCTAAATCTATAGTGTTCTGAATTTCTAGACATTTAAAAATAGAAAGCGGACCATTTCCAAGGGGCACTCAAAGTTGTGATCTTTTTTGGTGGTTGTTTGGAATTTTCCTTGCATGCTTTACTTTTCAAAGAACAAATTCAGCTGAGTTGCAATGTGTAATTGAAAAAAAAAAGATTAATTTTGCTTCTGAAGAGCCATTTGTAGCTACTGTTCTATCTGAGTACCTTCCATGCTTATGTTTCCACTTTCTGGAGGGCTTGGCCCCAGCAACGAAAGATAATCCTCCTTTGTGGACATTCCCACAGTTAACTCCACACACATCTGGATGGCAGTTCAATAGTCCACTGTTATTCAAACAATTTGTAATCACACATACTGTGTGTCAACTAACAAGCCAGGGTGTATGGCTTTTCAGTATCCCATAGCATGCAGCACGCACAATTTACAAATAAAACAAGAATCTAGAGCAGAGACAATGGCACATTCTTCGTTGAATAACTGAGCAAAAAGAGAGTCTCTGTTGAAACACAAGACATCGCTTGTTATTTTGACGGTAAATGAAAAGAGGTTCGGAAAACCATATTTCATCTGTTAAGTCTCTTAGCATGGGAAAGTTCCATATCTGTAACACTGAAGAATCCAGGGCCATATGTTTAAGCTGAGCTTGAAGCAGAGATGACCAAGTAACCACCAGCAGTGTCCGAAACGCAGCTGGCCAGATTCAATAGGCTTACCCCGTACGTCCAGGAGGACTGGGGGGACGGGGAGGAAGGACAGCCCCAGCCCCGGCAACTCTTTCTCTCATTATTCTCAGCCAGGAGGATGGAGGGGAGGAGGGCTTGGATTCAACCCCCCCCCCAAGTGGCTGATTAACCATTTTGGAAAACAAAGAGCTTGATAAGGTCAGAGGAAGTGAAGCTGAGCTTGTCTGGAGAAAGAAGGCTGGGGACAGGCTCTGCACACACGGCCGGCCGCTGAGTCCCAGACAAGTATGACAAGGTGACAGAAACAGCATGCCGACAGTGGTCACCACGGGTAGGAGGTGTTGGGAAACGCGCCCAGATGCAGCTGCGCACCATTCCACCTCTGACCCCGGGGGCTGTGCGCATCACTGGGGATGGGAAGCCCCTCGGGGGCCAGCTCAGGCCCTGGAATGGATCATTCAGCTGGGTCACTGCTTAATTCCCTAAGATTCAGAGACCGGATGATACAGCACTTCTTCTCTGGGAGGGCTTTTCCCCAAGCTGTCCCTGCTGGCTTTTTGCCCACAACACCATAGCTTGACTCTTGGGCTCTGCTGAAAGCTTCTTAATAGAGGCTGGCCTTTCTTCCAAGGTAAACATGATTCTGTCGTATTGGAAACGCTACAACCTTGTAAGAAAATAACCATTACAATGCAGGTGGCTCACTAGAGGAAGAAACTGTCACTATTTAATCAGGCTGTACCAGGGAGAAAAGACTGGTTTCATACTGAACTTCACATGTCTTGATTTCTCTCCACCCACAAAATGTTAATTTCTTTAGTATTTCAGGTGTCTAGACAGTTCCTTGCCAATTCATCAGGCATTCATCGAGGAGTCTTTACGTGACCAGAACTACACTGAATTCTGGAGATACAAAGAAAAAGGAAGCACAGTCCTGGTCCTCAAGGATCTCACAGCCTCAGAGGAAAGCCAAGTCCATATGGAATCATCTAGAACATCCACTGATAAATGTGGTAGAGAAGAGAGCAAGGAAGGGTAGAGGAAAGGATGGTTGTTCTGCTAAGGAGCTCAGGAGAGCTTCAAAGAGAAGGTGATGGGTAAGCTGGGCCTTGTAAGATGAGTGGGCTATACACAGATGAAGGGATGCACGGGCACAGAGACCCTCAGGGCAGCGTAACAGTGACCGACTATCTCACACATCACCTAGCAGAGACTTCCCTGTAAGGCGATGGATCCGACTGGCCAGGAACCAGGAGAGGAAGCTCAACTCCCTTCCCACCCTCTGTTCTTAGGATTCTACTCACCCACAGTCAACAAGGACAAGACTTTATTAACCAGACAAAACATTAGTCTGTAGACGTGTGTAGACACGCAGGAGGACCTGCGGGTCCAGCCTGTATCTACCTACAGAGGAAGAGCTCCATTGTTGGCTCTCTCTCACACTCAGATATCACCAACAATAGATAATAAACACAGAAAAAAAATGCAAATGGCTCAGCAACTAAAAATGATCAATTTATAAATTTTTGGATTTCCAGAAGTGTGTCCTGAACCAAAAGGCGGCGAGGGCCAGCTTCAATTTGCCAGATCGCTGTGGGTGTCTGTGGCCTTGGCGGTCGTCTTCACACGGATGGAGGGCTCTTGTTCTGTTTTTGAGGCACTGCTGAGCTTCATATACAGAGGCTGTGACTTCAGATCACAGGGCTGGATTAAGACCATGCTGTCCCTGCAGCCCCCTGGGAATGCAGGTTCCTTGCTTACCATGTACCAACAGTACTACATACCCCTGTCTAAGACATCCTAGGGATCAGAAGATGGAAAGGGACTTTTAGAATTCAGCCTTATCATTTTGATAGGATATTTTTCATTTTTTTAGTTGTCTCCTTATGGGAGAAAATGAATAATGCACATGACATTAAAATTTCTCCTTTTAAAAATAAATGTCAGGGCTGGGCCTGGCGGTACACACCTATAACCTCAATACTTGGGAGGTTGAGACAGGAAGATCACAAGTTGGAGGCCAGCTTCAGCAAGTTAGACCCTGTTTCAAAATAAAAAGGGTAATCCCAGTACTTCGGGAGGCAGAGACCGGAGGATCCGGGTTTGCGGCCAGCCTCAGCTCTTTCTCTCTCTCTCTCTCTCAATCTCTCTCTCCTTAGTGAGGCCCTCCGCAACTTTGTGAGACCCGGTTTCAAAATAAAGTATAAAAAATAGGGCCGGGGGCGTAGCGCGGAGGTAGAACGCCCCTGCGTTCAATCCCCCGTACCGCAAAAACAAAAACAAAAACAAAAACAAAAACAAAAAACAAAATAAAAAGGGATGGGGATATAGCTCAGAGGTAAAATGCCTCCGAGTTCAATTCCCAGTAGCCCCCCCACCATTGTCAAGTAATTAGTGTGTTTCTTGCTTGATCGTTTATAGAGTCATAGTTTGGGGAAGGGACCAGAGAAGTCACCTAGAAGCACAGCACATTTGATGCCTGCATCTCCTTTGAGCAGATCCTTGCAGGTAATATGTGTGTGTAAATACTTCCACCAATACCAACTCACTACTCACTTTCCACTTGAGGCAGCTCGTGCAGTGAGATAGCACCTCATTTTAAGTTACAATATGCGTTCAGATAATTTCCAGCCGCTAGTCCTGAGTTTGGGGCCACAGAGAAAGGTCTAATTGTTCTTCTACAGAACAACCCTTGTGAAAGTTGAAAAGGAATGGTTCTGTAGTACTTCTCACCATCTCTCACCTCTGAGTGCACCCCAGTCTCCAATTTTGCAATTTAGAATAGGCTTTGGTTTCTTAGCAGAAGAGCAACTTTTAAAGTCATACCTTTTCCTAGCCTTCAATTTCTGTTTTCACTCGGCTGCTTGACCCAACATAACTTCATTCCTTCATTCCTTCATTCCTTCCTTCCTTCCAGCCATCCATCCATCCACTCACCCATCAATTCAACTGCCCACCCAACACTTGCATTAGCGGTTCCAGGGACCGGATTAGAGTAGTGACTGAGATAGACAAGGTGTCCGTCCCTATATGGTTTACAAACAAGTGGCAGGATCTCAGAATAATCAAATAAAGAAAGAGAACAAAGTGTAAAGTATTAGGAAAGACAGACAGCGGAAGTCTTTTTGAGGAGTAACATTAAACTGAAAACTGAAGGAAAAGAAAGAGCCAGCCCAAGTGAAGATTTGGAGGAATAACATTCCAGGAAAAAAAATGTATATTTTAAACTTGACCATTCCAAATAGAGTCATCTGTAAATGCTACTTTACCTGCTCGTAGCAACCCCCAAATCAAATTCGTTGATCCCTGTCTCTCGGTGGTCCATGAATATGTTGCTTTTCTCCAGGATTTCAATTAAAGAAGGTCTGGTGGCACTTGGAGTGCCATAGGGGACTCAGTGACCAGACTGACAGAATATTAATTTCAACTAAGCTGTAGGATTTCTGAGTAGTCAAGGAAGAACAGGGTATTTAAACGAAAAGCCAATTCACATAACCCAAGAATAGGCTTTGTGTGTTCCAACCAATTAAACCCCCTCCAGTTTTTAACAGCTTTGTTTATGAAGCCCATATTGAAAATTAAATGTTTATTACAATTTTTTGAAGGTGAGGTATAGAACTTGGCACAGCACTGATTAATAACTTGTGGATGGCTGGTTGAGGAAACCAGTTCTGAACCCAACTGTAAACAATGCATCGGCAGCATGTTTCAGCTCTTTGCAGCCTCAGAGCTTGCCAATTTGTAATTAGTTGCAGATTTTCAATTACTTCTCAGCAAACAAAATAGCTTTATTTGCATTGTTTACTTGGCATTTAATTTAAGAAGAATCCAATTGGTTGTTTTTAAAGACAGATGAATCTGGAGGGTTGGGGTAAAATAAATAGCTACATTTTGAGTAGCTCTACATCTGCATTTTTGTTTTGAGTGAAACAAGTGTACAGAACTTGGCCTAAATTCAATCGACTCTATCACACAATCTCAAAATGCCTCCTGTGCAATTTGTCAAAAAGAAGATTTTTGGCAACTGCATATAAAACTCTTGAGATTTGTAATGAAGAACATAATGAGAGAGAGAGACAGAGAGAGAGACAGAGAGAGAGAGGAGGAAGAAGAAGAAGGAGGGAGGGAGAGAGGGAGAGAAAAGCAAAGTTGCATTTTCTGCTAATTGAAACTGGTAAACCACTGTGGGTAACTTAAATTCAATAGAAGATCAAAATAATTACTATTTTGAATGTTGGTCCTTGTTACCGTGGTTCTTTCTATGACTTGGGGCTCCTTGAGGCCTACACTTTTTTCCTTTGGAGAAGAAAATTGAAATAACACAACAAAATATTTACTGAGGACCTACTCAGTAGTTGGTGCTACAGACAGGAACATGAACAAGGCAAGAGTTCTGCCCTCAAGAAGCTCAGAGTTTTGTGGGGAAGGACAGAGATTTACAAAGAGCCCTAGGGAAAGACTAGCTATGCAAGTATTATGATAAATAAAATACCAGGATTAGCGAGAAGAAAGGAATTCAAATTCATTCTGACTAGTGGCTATGCAGGTAAGAAGAAGAAACCCAGTGGAGTGATGGAGAGGGTTAGGGGTGGGAGATGGAAGGGGAGGGAGACTTGATAAAGGAAACACTTCAACTGATGCTATATACATATACAAAATTATCAATGTCAATTTCGATATCATGTATGAGGAAGGGGAGGGAGTGGGGTGGATGGGGGGAGCTCATCAAGTGCTGTGTGCAGGTATGTCCCTATCACTCTGAACTTCATTATGATGTGAGACTACAATGCATCAATAAAAGTATATTTTAAAAAAGGCAAAATGTAATAGATTGCAAAGGAGGGATGGAGTCCTGCAGTTGGGGGAGGGGAAGGATGTTTTAGGGGGAGGGAACAGGGCACATAAGGGGGTGCAGGAACTAGGGAGCACCCTGTGTCAGAGGCCCTCGAGCACTCTGATGTGGTTGGACCAGGCACAGTGTATCAGAGGAGGGACGGGAGTGAGCTGGGCACAGGCTGAGGCCAGCCTTGGTGGGCATGGAAAGGAGCTTGAGCCCTTTTCTGAAGGCAGGGAGGAGCCTCTGGAGAGCACTGAGCAGTCAGTGACTCAGTCAGATGGGCCGTGCTTGAGAAAGACCAGCTGGAGAGTGGATGGTGCCTGAGAAAGGGCAGCAGCAGTGGGAATGTAACTGAGAATCGACTGGAGGTATTTCAGAGGTGGAATCCACACAGAGAACAGCGAGACAACTGGAGTGAGGGAAGAGGAGGGGGCCTGGGCTGCTGATGACATTATCCAAGACAGAGAACATACGAAGAGGAGTAACTGACAGAATGATAAACACACACACATACACACGCACCAGAAAATCCCACAGTAAAACACTGTGGCGAAGCTCAAAAACATTATGCTAAGTGAAAGAAGCCAGTCACAGAAGGTCACATATTGTATGACTCAATTTATATGAAAAATCCAGAATGGGTAGATCCATAGAGACGGGGGCTGGGGGGATGGGGAAAGGATGACTTTAATGGGTTCAGGGTTTCCTTTTGGGGTGATGAGAATGTTTTGGAACAAGTTAGATGGAGCGGGTTGTACGGCCTTGTGAATGTACTGAACGATACAGAGTAACACACTTTAAAATGGTTAATTTTATGTTGCATGGATTTTAGTAAAAAAAAAAAAAGAAAAGAAAGTAAAAACACAACCAAAAAATACCATGGCAGCCCATGGAACTCTGTATTCCAGAGTTGTCCAAGAATCTCCTGTTAAACCCAAATGACACTGCCACAGAACGAGACGGAAGGGAAGGCATGCTAGTTTCCATTCAGTTACCATGGTATGTCTGGTTCCCAGCGCATGTGCTCCTTCCTATTTGTTATCACACACATTTTCCTTGGAAGGCCTGAGCTGCAAGCCTTGGGAACATTAACTGGCAAGAACCTTATTCCTGGTAGGTATACCCTCTACTTGGGGACCTCTACCTTTACTATGTCAAACTCTGGCTGACCGAGCAATGTGAGAAGCCAATCTGTCATATGGAGATACACGAGGGGGAGGGAGAAAGCAGCAAAGCTTGTGCAGAGAGGATCCCCGGGTCAGGAAACAGTAAGGAAAACTTTCTGGCATTCACATTGGTCATCAGTAGCCCTGGGGGAATAAAAGGCTCCCTGATGCTCCGTGCATCATCAGGAAGATTAATTAACATTTGCAAAGGCCACACACAATGAGAAAGGCCCTGTAATGGATCTCCAAAAGCTGGAGTCCCTGTTTTCCAGAAGGGTCATGAAACAAGGAGTGGAAAATATTCCCTAGAAGACAGAGCTGGGTGACCTCGGCCATGAAGAACATTGCAAAGAAACGACTAGGCTTGTCTGGGATTCTCTTCATTCTCAAGTTGAATCTGATCTGACAGATGTGGTGAGTAATTAAACCCTTGTCCATTCATAGTCTGAATGCTCGCACAGCACAGAGAATGGGGCAGGAATAATGAGAGGCACAGCCCCTCCGGGACTATTCAGGAGCGCTTGAATTTGCATGGTCACATGAACCCGAAGGAAGTGGATTATGCTGGCCTGGCCAGGAAGTAGAGACCGCCAAAGCTTTCTGATTTGCATAAATCATAGGGCTGGAAGGCAGAGAGGCTTAAGGGCTCTCTGAGGAGGCCAGCTGTAGCTGCCTTTCCTCCAATCCAGCACATCTCTGTGGCTTGATCCTTTCTCAGAAAGGTTGCATAGGTAACTCATCGTGTGATGTCATTTGCTCAAAAAGTTTCTCAGTATGAACCCTTAAGTTTCTAAACAAGTGAGACTGCTGCATGGTCTCCTAGAAAATGGATTCCTTTAATCACCTTGGGCGATTTGGTAAGGGGTAATGCATTTTTTTTTTTTTTTGCGGTACCGGGGATTGAATCCAGGGGCGTTCTACCTCTGCCCTACACCCCCGGCCCTATTTTTTATACTTTATTTTGCAACCGGGTCTCACAAAGTTGTGGAGGGCCTCACTAGGTAGAGAGAGAGAGAAAGACAGGGAGAGAGAGAGAGAGCTGAGGCTGGCCGCGAACCCAGATCCTCCGGTCTCCGCCTCCCAAAGTACTGGGATTACAAGCGTGCGCCACCAGGCCTGGCTTGGGTAATGCATTTTATTATGATTACCGCTGTCAAATAATGTCTAATTGTGTGACAAGGTGCTTAAGTAAAGAATTGTTTGTGGCTCTAAAAAGTAGTTAATGCCTCTCAAAAGGGATTATTTTCTTTTTAAGTCTCAAATGAAGGCTACCCATTAATTAATCCATTTGCATAAAATGTCTTGGATCTGTTACCGACAAAGATAAAGGGTGAAATCTATTCTCTAATTGGAAAAAGAAAAACTGCTATAAGTTATGTGGAATAAACATATAGAAGTACCCTACCAAAAGCAAACAGAAGTCATCAATTTAAAAGAAATGTCAAAAATTTCATTTTACTCTATGCCCTATGGGTGATGTCATGTACATAATTGAACAACTTTTCCTTAAACCTGCCTTCCCATCTGTGCTGCTCTGCACAATTTTCTTTTGGGAAGGCATGCAAAATTACAAGATAGTTTCAAGAGATTAGATATAAGTTTCCCTTTCAGTTTTGCCCCCTATATGTGGCTAACATCATGTTATCCCCACATGGCGAGAGCTTCCAACTTTGCTTCCTTCAGCTCTGCACAAGGCCTACAAGGACACAAACAGTCATTACAGAGTCAGAGTGCAACAAAGAAGACAGATATTTACTAGTGAAAAACTGAAGTTCCTTGATCACTTTAATATATGTAATCAAATGAAAAGTACACATTACCCAGACTAATTATATATAATTTCTTGGCATTAGGTATAAATTATTCAGACTATATGGAGGGGGGGGATAAAAGCCTCTTCTTCGTAGTAGAATTTCCATTGTAGAATATATCTCCCAACAAGTCCCATCTTTCTAGTATCTCAACTTGCTTTGGTGACTTCATTTGTTTTTCCAAGTTTTTTCCAAGCAGAGGCTGTGCTGCCATTCTGCAGATGGAATTGGTCTTTTCATGGTTACTAACTGGACTTACCACATAAGGTGGTTACAATGAAATGCTGAGAAGAGTGGAAAAGGAGAGAGAGAAAAGAGGAAAGATTTAAAAAGATGAGATGAAGAAAGAAGGAAAAAAGAGAGAAAAGAGAACAAGGAGGAAAAGGGGAAAGAGATAAAATGCCCCAAACCAACCCCCTAAAGGAACAAACTGTAATAAATAGGAAGAAAAAACACTCAGTCTCAGGGGCTGATAAGAGATGAACTGGCAGTGTTACTTGTCAAAGGGCTCCACGTGTTAGTGAGCCGCAGGAAGTGACACTCAGGCACGCTGGCTCCTTCCCATCCCTCACTCTAAATGATCTGAAAGGTTGGGCTTCTAGTTACTCTTTTGGACTGATAAAGTTCAAGCTGCAAGGTGACTATCAATTGGCAGGGTCCTCTCTCTATTTCACAAAGGTGGCTGAAAGCAGGGATTATTGATAAACTCTGGGAGAAGTGGAAATGGAAAAGTCCAGAGACTCCCTGCATGATGCAGAGGAGGGAGGCTGTGGCATGAAGGGGGTCTCTGGTTTGCTGCTAGCTGTGCTCTCTCCCTTAAAAGGCCCATTTCCACCTTTAAAATAACTCAGACAGCTCCTGCATTCTGAGGAGCTCAGTGACTTGTACAACAGAGCAGCAGAATTTGCATGTGTTTCACTGAGGAATCTGCTCTCCTTCATAGTCAGGGAGACCAAGGTCCAGAGATGTTAAAGAACCCTCCCAGGCGACACTGCTGGGGAGAGAGGTCCTGATGCCGGGCGCCTGGATTGGAGATCTTGATGTTCATTCAGCCCTTGGCCTTGGAACTTTCTGGGGAGTATCGGGTTTGTGGCTGATACTCCCCAGAGAGTGTTGGAAGAACTCTCCAGAACCACAGGCAGTATCGTTGCTGCCCTGTGGAGGCACACGCTCCCTTGTCTATGTCTTTTTTTTTTTGCGGTACCAGGGATTGAACCCAGGGGCGTTCTACCTCCGCGCTACACCCCCGGTCCTATATTTTATACTTTATTTTGAAACTGGGTCTCACGAAGTTGCGGAGGGTCTCACTAAGTAGAGAGAGAGAGAGAGAGACAGGGAGGGAGAGACAGCGAGAGAGCTGAGGCTGGCCGCGAACCCGGATCCTCCGGTCTCCGCCTCCCAAAGTACTTATCTGTGTCTTTATGGAGAGCACATTATAGGTCATACCAAAGGTATACAGCTGATACCAGCTAATTTTAAAATAGAGTGCCCACCTAGCTGCATTTTAATTGCCTATCAACAATGAGCAAAAAGAGAGGTGCTGGTGAGGGGAGGTGTTGTTCCTAAATTGCTTGTGATTTGTTAGGGATCCCTTGGAAGTGCTCATCAGTTTGTACTATTTTTCTTGTTACTGCTGTTGCATATTTTGAATGTACTCAATTTCATGGAGGGAAAGTCTTCCTAAGATTCTACATAGAGATGTAACTTTTTAACCTCATAGAGTCTTGGTTTTCTCAGTTGAAAAACTGAGATAACAATTTCTATCTTTTGGGATCATTGATAATTAACATTGTTTGACACAAAAAAATGGCCCACAACAATGGCATTATTGCAATTATAAAAACAGAAAAAGAAGTCTAAGTGACTAAGGCTATGAAACCACTTTACTTTCCTATTTTTCTTCCCGGAGGTTTAAACTATTCAGGTCTGTTTGCATTTGTTTTGGTCTCTGCTGATATCAACACATTATTTAGGGAGTGTTAGAAACATTAATCCAAGAAAAACATACGCTCTGTGTCACTGACCTTTTTAAGTGACACCTTTTTCATTAATTATTACCTTTAGGTGACTGAGGTGGCACGTTCCCTTCCCTCTCATGGCTTCCGTGAGTTCTAGGGGAAAGGGAAGTTTGGAACATTTCTCATCTAGGAGCAAAGGCCCATACATATACTCCTTCTAAACTTTTGAGAAAAACACAAGACCAAACAAAAATGTAAAGGGCAGCATGACCGTTCAGACTGAGACATTAGACAGACCTGATTCTGAGACAGGCATGGAACTGTTTTCCGACTTCCAAAAGAGAGAAATAAAGACATTTATCTCTTAGGACTATTGTGAAATTTTTTTTAAAAAAATCCACTAACATAAAGTGCTTAGTCCCATGCCTGGTACTTGGAATGGTTACCATAATCCTGTAACTATTAATGACCATAAAACTCCCATATAGGAGCCAGGGCAATTGGTGTGGGGAATGTTTAATGTTAGACATTGCCGGGGAACATCTGGGGTATGTGGAGCTCCTGCTCACCCCAGAGTATGACTCCTTATCTTTTCTTCCATTTCAGGAAATTTCTTAGTACTTAAAAACAGTCATGAAGCTGAACGCTTTGCGATGCCTGTGTTTAAATGGTGGCGACACCTGGGGTTATCAGTCTCCTTATTTGTGAAGACAAAGGTCACATCAGATTTCAGCAATTGTGCATGTTCAAGGCCCATATACTGTGGACAAGCTCCATGATCCTCTTAGCGTCTCTTGCAGAGGAAGCAGGACCATGTTCTTTCTTTTTATGAGCTATGCAAGCTGCCTGTGTTGATCAGAAGAGATGCTAAAAAGCAGATATGTCCAGACATTTCTAGTTCATTTAGTAGTTGTTGATAAATGTAAACCAGTTGTCACTCTGCAAAACATCCCCATACGCCTTCTACTACCCATGACACCTGCTGTTTAAGACATTCCCAGTTTTTCTTCTTCTCTTATCAAAATTCACTGTTTGCATTTTTCTTTCTTTCTTCCTTTTTTTAATGTGGTGCTGGGGATCAAACCTAGGGCCTTGGGCATGCTAGGCAAGTGCTCTACCACTGAGCTACATCCCCAGCCGCTCTTCTCTTACTTTTAGCAAATAATGTTTCTGATTGCACTCAATAATTTTTAAAAAAAGTAAGAAAGAAAGAAAACAAGGAAAGAAACCTGTCTCTTTATGCAGGAACTGGCTCCACAGATCTGACAGTTGTCCTGAGGTAAAATCCCTCTCTCTGATAAGTGAGACAGCTGGTGACTGGAGTAGGTACTGTCCCCACCACCCCCTACTGTGTCACAGATGCACTGCAGGGAGTCAGGGCATACACTGAGTGGAGCAGGGCATGCTGGGAGTGTAGGATGGATTCTACTGGGGCTGGGGGTGGTAGGATGGGGAGGCAGGTCTAGATTCAGCCCCTTATATCAGTTAGTCCTTAGGCTGCCAGGAGTCTTGAGAGCTAAAGGTGACTTTTTACAAGACCAGTTTTTAAAGACAAGATTTTTTTGATTCTTTCAAAGAACAGATTTCACTAATCCTGAATCCTCAAGGAAGACAGAAGGGACAGAAAGGGGGAAGAGAAAGAAAAAAAAAAAGACAGAGAATGTACTACCCTACCTTTTTTCCCTTTTCATTTATAAAATCTTCTTCTGAAAATTAAATACATTATTTTCTTCCCACTGTTACATTAGATTTGTGACCACTTTAATTTTTCTGCCCTGAAAATTGATCGTGCTTGTTACTACGGCTTGTTATTTCACACAATGTGTACATGGACATTCAAACCATTCCAAGAGTCTCTAGACATCTACAGTGAGGACCAGCTATTGATATTATTCTACTTAGTTCCTGTTCTATGAGACTCCTCAGTGAGGTTAATGACTGCTTAGAATTATTTCCCATTGCTGGGCATGGTGGCGCATGCTTATAATCCCAGTAGTTGGGAGGCTGAGACAGGAGGATCACAGTTCGAGGACAGCCTCAGCAAGTCTTGTCAGTCTCATCAACCTAGCGAGACCCTGTTTCAAAATAAAAAAAAAATAGGGCTGGGGGTATAGGTTGGAGGTAGAATGCCTCCGGGTCCAATCCCTAGTACCACACATACACAAAAAGAATTATTTCCTATCATATGTTCTTCTAGTAAGCAAATTCGACATTTTAGGAATTGTCAGTTTTTTTTTCCTCACTCAGCTCCATTGATCAATCTTTACATGGGTAAAAATGATAAAATCAGACACCATATGCCTCCTGACATAAAACTGAACTTGTACCTCATTAAGTCTTTAGATCTAATCACTAGTATACAGGAAATATGGAGGAAGGAAGAACATGTTAAACCACACCATGAAGATGCAGTAGGCCAAATACATAATGTAGAACTTTTTACAGGGTAATAATCTAATTTCTTCAATAAATAAATGCAATAAAAAGAGGAGGAGCAGCTATAATTCATTAAAAGACACTTAAGGATAGATCAAACAAAGGCAACGGGTACACGTTGTTTGGATTCTGATTTAAACCGCCTGTTTGTGGACATTTTTAATTGATTAGGGAAAATTGATCCTGGACGGGTTTTGCAATTATTTAATTTGTTGGGTGTCATAAGGGTATTGTGATGGAGTTTCTAAAGAGTGATACTACATGAATTAGACACATACTAAAATATTTACAGGTAAAATCAGGTATCTGAGATTTGCTTTAAAATACTCCAGGCAAAACAAAACAGAAAGGGGAGAGAAAATAAAGTAAGAATGGCGATATGTTGGTAGCTATTGAAGGTGGTATTTGGGACATGGGGGCTCACTGTGTGTGTGTGTGTGTAAATTTCTGGAAAAAAGGAGCTTAAAAATGAGAGGAAATCTCATAGAAAATAAAGCAAGCGAGAGAGGCAGGCTGATGAAAACCCAACTCTTATGTACTGTGTTGCTGAGTTTGCCCCTGCTCTTGCCCGGGCCTGGGGTCTGAGGAAAGGCAAGCACGGATCACAGGAGGGACATCAATGCCACTGCCCTGTGCAGTACAGGGTTTTGAGGTGCCTGGGAACTCACAGGATAGAGCACTCTGTGCCAAGTCCACAATCCCCAAGAGAGGTTGGGGCAGCTTTCTGATGGGTTGGAGAAGATGGAGGTTTCCAGGATCTGCTCTGGGAGAGAAAAACAAGAGGAACCCAGCCATAGTCATGCGTCCTCTTTAACCTCATTCCCGGGGAAAATCCAAAACAAGTACCAACAGAACCATGCCATCTGCAATTCTATAATGCATAACTGGCAATGTGCCATGGCAAGCACCCCTTGCAATTGTAGACCACTGGCATATTTCAGGGCCACACACGTCTTTTCTTTTGCTCTCTATCTTCTTTGCATGTTATTAATGCGTTTAAAGAACTATAATAAATTTGGTCTTCGAAGGGGTTTGGTCAAAAGCAATAATACCATACTTGATATAAAAATGACCTATTGGGACCTGCAATATCTCTGTGCCAGCTTTTTTCAATTAAATGACCACAACTAGCAAACAACTATTAACATGGGGACTGTGTGGGATACAAAGATATGCAGTGTCTGCAAATGGCGAACCACAAAATGCTTGTAGGAGAAAAAGGGGGAAAAAGTTTCTCATATAAGTTCTTGAGACAAAGATGTTATTCAGCTTTATAGTCCTTTGAGCTCCTGCT
The DNA here is from genome assembly GCA_004027185.1 of Glis glis. Lineage (NCBI taxonomy): Eukaryota > Metazoa > Chordata > Mammalia > Rodentia > Gliridae > Glis > Glis glis. The sequence continues at coordinate 33,879 of PVJS01010207.1, read as the reverse complement.
AGGAATATTCCACCAGTTTCCACAACTGCAGCTAGAGGCTGCCTTGATGGAATCTTTGTGCTAAAACCCTAATAATATCCTTGTAACGTCCACACTTGCCCCAAGCCCCAAAGAATCAGGGACTCTTGCTACTGGACTCCAGCGGCCAGAGCAATGTCAAGTTATTCCTTCATTAACTGCATACTAAGTAGGAACGAGGCCTTAATTGTGCTCTTTAATTTTTCTCTGAGGCTATCCCACATATTCAGAGGATATTGACTTTTTGCACAATTAGCCACTGCTTTCTATTCACTAGCAACCCTGCTTTGTGAACCACGGGTCTTGTCATCCAGCAGGATGGGCCATTTGTAAGTGAGATTGTCTGAAAGATTCAGGAGGTCAGCCTGGCATATGTAGTGCACACCTTTCCCAGTTATTAAAACAGAAACCTAGCATTAGTCTGTGTCCCCTGGCTTGCAGAGGTATGGCACAATCTCAGTGTAGCATTAACAGCTGGATGGAACTTTAGGTTACCTGACTTGAGCCTCAGCAGAAAATCTGACTCAAAACATCTCACTTTCTTGGGGAGTTCTGAATCCGAGGTGGCACATTGCTAATGGTGCCAAGAGCTCTTAGTTTTCAAGTAAGGCCAGTTCTTGTTGGCAGCTTGTTGTGGCCCATTTTGTCAATGTTGTTATCAACAGTCACCCTACTGTGCAATAGTAACCAGAATTTCTTTCCCCTATCTAACTGTAATTCAGTACCTGTTGATTAACTTTTTCCTATCTACCCCCATACCCTACTTTCTCCAGCTTCTGGTAACCACTATTCGACTCTCAACTTCCATGAGATTAATTTTTTTTAGATTCCACATATGAGTGAAATCATGCAGCATTTTTCTTTCTGTGTCTGACTTGTTGGACTTACATTGTCCTCTAGTTCCATCCATGTTGCCATCAATGACAGGATTCCGTCCTTTTTTATGACTGAATAGTATTCACTCCCCGCATTTTTCTTTATCTGTTCATCAGCTGATGGACACTTATGTTGTTTATATTTCTTGGCTACTGTAAATAGAGCTGCAGTGAACACGGGTGTGCAGATGTCTCTTCAACATTCTGATTTCATTTCCTTTGGATATATACCCAAGAGTGGGATAGCTGGCTCACATGGTAATTCTATTTTTCATTTTTTGAGGACCCTCCATACTGCTTTCCATAATGACTGTGCTACTTACTTTACATGCCCATCAGGAGTGTGTGTGGGTTCCCATTTCTCCATATCTTGGTAGCATTTGTTACCTTTTGTCTTTTTGATAGTCTCTGTACTAGCTGCAGCGAGGTGATATCTCGTTGTGGTTTTTATTTGCATTTCCCTGATGACTATGGATGCTGAGCATTTTTGCATATACCTGTTGGTAATTGTGTCTCCTCTTCTAAAGAACGTCTATTTAGGTTTATTACCTATTTATTTATTTTTTTATTTATTTTTGCTATACAGTTGAGTTCCTTATCTATTCTGGATATTTATTCCTTACCAGCTGTGTAGTTTACAAATCCAAATCTTTTCTTCTATTTTGTAGGTTGTCTCTTCACACAGTTGATTGTTTCCTTTGCTGTGCAGAAGCTTTTTAGTTTCATGTAATCCCATTTGTCTATTTTTGCTTTCATTTCCTGTGCTTTTGGGGTCTTATGCAATAAATCCTCACCTAGTCTAGTGTTATAAGACATTTCTCTTATTTCTTCTAGTAGTTTCATGTCTTACATTTAAGTTTTCAATGCATTTGGAGTTCTTTTGGTGAATGGTGAGAGAGAGGGGTCTAGTTTTATTCTTCTGCGTGTGGATATCCAATTTCCCAGCACCATTTGTGGAAGAGACTGTCCTTTTCCTCAGTGCATGTTCTTAGCCCTTTGGAAAGTCAGCATCTGCGTGTGTAAGATTCCCCAGGTGATTCTCATCAGCGATTAGAGCTGAGAACCCCTGGGTTAAACGGACAGGTGTGCTTCTGAAGCATTTTGCAAAAATAACAAGTAAATTTGGAATTGTTGCATATTTCCTCTGCCTCTTGGATAGTCACAGAGGACAATGGCGTATTGAAGGCTCATATTCAAACTTATTTAAATATGGAACCCTTGTTGTGCAAAAGCATCTATTAACATAGATGGGAACTGCTGTTTAACTGTCTGCAAACCAGTATTGCAGACTGATAATTTTTTTTTTTTTTTTGGTACTAGGGATTGAACCCACGGGCACTCTACCTCTGAGCTATACTCCCATCCCCATTTTATTTTTTGTTTTGAAACAGGATCTTGCTAGGTTGCTGAGAGTCTCATTAGGTTGCTGAGGCTGTCCTGGAACCTGTGATCCTCCTGTCTCAGCCTCCCAAGTACTGGGATTACAGGTGTGTGTCACTGCGCCTGGCTTGGGTTGATAAATTCGATTACTCTCTTTTAAAAAGTAGCTTCAACAGTGCATAGTACACTATACCTTCAACTGTGCAGGATAATAGTTGATCAGAGCTAAAGTCTCTTTCCTCAATAAGGATACAGAAGACCCCTTAAGTCAGCTTACTCTCTTAAGTAGGTCAAAGGCCCACAGTCTCACAGTTGGGAGGAATCTTTTTTTTTATACTTTTATTGGTGCATTATAGTCTTATAGTCTCACATCATAATGTAGTAAATAGTGAAAGTGACATACATGCACGCAGCAGTTGGTAAGCTCTCCCCCACCCCGACTGGCTCCTTCCCTCTCCCCTTCTTCCCCATACATGATGTTGAGATTGGCATTGGTATTTTCACATATGCACATAATATCTATGGAAGTGTTTGCTTTGTTAATTCTTCCTCTCCCCCCACCTTCCCCTAGACCACCTCCCTCACTCCACTAGGGTCTCTCCTGGGAGGGATCTTAAATGTCATCTAGTATGTCTTGACACCATGAAAACACACACACACGCATGCACACACACACTCTACCCAAAGCAGATGCCTCTGAAAGCATCCTCCCAGATGGTCATTCAGCCCCAGCTCAAACAGTTCAATGACAAGAGAGCTCACTCCTTCACAAGACAACACATTTCATTGTTGGGCAGATCAAGTCTTCTTTATATGGGCTCAAAATTAGCCTCCCTGTAACTTGTACTTGTTCATAGTTCTGTTGTTGTCTGGAATAATGGTATAAAGTCTCCTCTTCTTTCAAACGAGTGTCCTTCTGCACATCATTAAGGCCGAGCATGGTACACTGGAGGGAACACAGGACTGACTACACAGGAGCCAAGAAACTTGGATTTGACATGTATCACAACAACCGAAGCCCTCAGGTCTTACTTTCATCATGAGTATAAAAAAAATCCATAAAAACAAAGACAGTGAAAAACTAGTGTAATTGTAAGCATCAAATTAAAAGTGTAAGTCAAATGCTTTATAACTGAAAAGTAATCTGCAAATAGAAGTTGCTGTGGCAGCAGTACTGTAAGGTACAATATTTTTATATTTGAACAATTCTTTGGTCAGTTAAAACGTATATTCTACTTCCAAAGCGAGGTGTATTCATGTTGCTAAATAAATATGTTAATGGTGCCAATGAGCATTCCATGGTGCCACCTATCTGTTACTTGCTTCAGTGATTTAGTGAATCAGAATTAGAAGTTTGGTAAGATGGTAAGGCTACCAAAGTGCTGAAGCTGCCTTTTAGTCATCAGACAGGCCAGAAGAGACAAAGAGAACAAGGAAGCCAAGAAGGTCTGATTTACAATCTGCCTTTCACTATGTAGGTGCCCTCTTAATAATTTACCTAAACTCAGTTTCCCCACACACAAAAAGAGAGAATGGTAATATTGACCTTATCCGTGCTGCTATGAGGGTAAAATAACAGTGTGTGAAGCTCTCAGCAGTAAATTTTGTTGATTCAGTTGCAGGATATTTTCACCACTACTGTTTTTTTTTTTTATCAGTAAAAACCCATTTGAAAAGTGCTATGTTCTCTAAGGTAAACAAAATTTTAGGTACCGGAACTCCATTTGGATAGAGTTCTAGCTCTATCATTGATTCTCTCGGGGACCCACATATTCCACTTGTTAAACTCTTGTTTTCCGAATTTGACAAATTACTTAATTAAATCTTTTAATTGATATGATTCTGGAACCACTAATATCCATATTGCTAACCAAACTGACAAAAAGCTTTAGAAGTAAAATGATTCCTGGGAACAATTCAGTTATTCTATAATCCCCAAATACTATTGTAAAAAACAATGTCTTCAATTTGTACATTGGTTTAAAAATCACTCCCTTTAAGAAGGTGTAGTTGTTTCTAACGTAGTTCTGCTAACCATATTCCTGAGGTGAGGTAACCTCAGAAATTTGTAAAAAATCAATAGAAACAGACATTTCTCCAAAGAAATACAAAGGAACAACAACAACAAAAAACAACAACACATGAAAAGATGTTCTACATCATTAGCCATTAGGGAAAGGCAAATCAAAACCACTTTCCTCGCGCCTACGTGAATGACTACAATAAAAAAGATAGACATAACAAGTGCTGGTGAAGATGTAAAGAAATTGTAAGTCTTATGCACTGCTGGTACAAATGTAAAACAGAGCAGCTACTGTAGAAAACAGCTGGCAGTTCTTTGAAAGCTAAGTTCAGAGTTACCATATGACTTAACAATTCTATTCCACGGTATACAGGAAGGGAAATAAAAACCTATGTTCATCCAAAACTTGTACGTGAATGTTCATAACAGCATTATTTATAATACTCAGAAATAGAAACAACACATATGTCCATCAATTAACAGATTAATGGACAAATAAAATTGATATATTCATATGATGGAGTATTACTTGTCAACAAAAAGACAAGAAGTACTGATACATGCTACCTCATGGATGAACCTCGAAAACCACAGTAAGTGCAAGAAGCCAGACATGAAAGACCACATAATATATGATGCTATTTACCTGAAATGTCCAGAATAGGTAAATCAATAGAGACAGAAAGTAGATCAGTGGTTGTCAGGGGCTGGTGGGAAATGGGGAGTGACTGCTAATAGGTACCAGATTTCTTTTGGGGTGATGAAAATGTTCTAAAATTGACTGTGGTGATGGTTGCATGTCTAACTGAATACACTAAGAGCCATTGAATTGTACACTTTCAATGGGTGAATTACATGAAATGTAAATCACATCTCAATAAAGCTATTTAAAAACTCAACAGAAGCGCATCATCATTAAGCCATAAGGACCAAGGATCAATTCAATTTCAATCAAAGTGCAAGGAACATGTGTGTTTCTATAATAGCAGTTTATGTGGATAATTGCTTTATATGTTCATTTGCTTTAAATTCATTTTGGCATTTGGATCATTTTTCAAGGAGTAGCTGAAATTTAAGGAAGTAAACAATAAACAAGGCTATTGTTGCACACAAAATACATTTCTTTTATTTTTACTACCTAGGATTGACTCAGTGGTATAAAATGCCATTTTAAAAAAGAATGACAAAGTTTGAATGAGAAAATGTATTTCATCGTGGAAGATAAAAGTCTTTTCCTTCGCTACAGTGAATACAGGTAATTTCAGAAGCAGCAGCGCCTAATTATTCACTGTTGAAAAGCTAAAAAAAGGTTCATATTGAAAACAGTGACCTCCAGTTTTCTCTGTGAATGAAGGCAGACACAAATTCTCATTTTCCTAGAATCCTGGTTGATAAGTGAGTTGGGAAAAGCTTGCATTTCTTCATTACAGTGCAGTGGACTGTTCATTTAAATAACAATAACCTGCATAAAAGTCACAAAAGCATTATCTAGCAATTCTACTGTGTTGAAATGCATTATTAGTGCTAACAATGCCAAATAGAGTAAATAAATGACTGTCCCCTTATTTTCAGCATTATTCCTGATTACTGAGCTTTATGAAAGGGTAGCATTATTATGACTGGTGCATTCAACGCCTTGGTCAACACCATTTGCTTGGATAACTCTTGAACTGGAAGGGATTTTAAAATCGAGTTATATTCTTTTCTAGGTTATCCAAGGAGGGGGGAAAATCATCCCATGTGGTGCTTACGTATCATATATTTTAATAGAAAATATTTGAAGAACTCAACTTCTGTTCCCTATGTCTATGTAAAAACCAAAGTCCTCATTAAAGATAGCACACCTGCAAGAGGACTTATTAAAAATTGTGAAATTTACATCAGCGATTTAAATCAGAAGGTTTCTTACTAAGAACATGCTAATGCTTCGGTTTTTAAAGTTCCGTGAGCTCAAACTGTAGGTCTTTCTTTTACTTTCTCTTTTTTCACTGCCTGAAACATCTGGTATTCCACCCAGCACTACTGACCAGCCTCATTATGAGCACCATCAATCTCCCAAATGCAGAGGAAAAAAAGAGAGATTTGAAATCCTTCACTACTCAGTCTCTAGTTTCCACCTTTTAGGGCAGTCTGTTATACAGCAATAGATAACTGGAAGAAGATGCCAAGAGACCTGAGTGGAGAGGCATTTGGATAGAGGGCATTTGGAGCCATGTCTTTCAAACCATGACCTCTGGACATGCAAATCAAAGTAACGGATGAAGACTCCTATAAATTCGGAAGCAATGTCCTCATTCAGTCACGGTTCAGAGCTTCCAACTTCTTGGCAGTGAGTCACTGTCCCCTCAGTGGACATTCCTTGCTGGAACCTCCAGATTTTCCTTGCAGCAGAGCTCAGGGCAGCAAGAGGCACAAGGGTGCCATTAGGAAGCTCGGTCCTCTTATACAACTACATGTTTGCATGGGGTGTCTCTGGCAGTGGCTCCCAGGAGGGGCTCATGAGATGGCACCATGGGCTGGTTTCTGCCTTGGCTTTTCTGCATGAGTAAAACATAACAGTTTGCAGTTCCTGAGCACAACATATTGTTTCAGTGCCTGCACGACCCTTCTCTCTTCTTTATCTAACCCACATTTGCTCCTCAAAACCCAGGCTGGACACCACCATCTCCAGGGAGCCCAACACGACCAAGAATTCCTGTGTGCATCTACTGCTACGTTATACTGAAACCTGTAATAAGATGAGTCCAGGAATGTTTGCTCACTAGACTGTATGATGTTGGGAGGGCTTCACAAATGAGCTTTATTTGCATCTTGACTACTCAGGGCCCAGCATGTCACAACAGCTGAGGCTTGATGGATGCCTGTGGGACAGAAGTGAACATGGCAAGCCAAGGTGACTTCAAAGGCTGAGTTGGTAACCGTGCCTCCGTGTATTTCGAATATTCCTTGCTCTTGCTTATCTCAGCTGGAATCTCTGGCCATGCTGTCAACTCCCTGGAGAATGCTTCGTCAGTATTTTTCTGGCACCTTCCCTTGCCTTGTACCCTCATCACACCCATGCCTTCTTCCCTGGCTCCATCTCTTCTGCCTTGGCTCCTTCTTACTCTGTTCCTATTAGATTCCTTTCTAGATGGTCTGCTCCACACTGGCAGGTTCCTGGGCTGAGTCACATCCCGAGTGCTGAGAACAGCACTTTCTATGCTTGGAGGAGGTCTGGAAGAGCAGGTGGCTTTCCAGTCTGAGTACACTTACAAAGTGGCTGCTGACTCTGAAATCTCTTCCCTGGGGTTAGCGACTCTGCCTCCAACGAGTCTGCAACACACTGGCTTTAGATATGTGCAACAGGTGATAGCAAGATGCACTCAAATGATTTAAGGATAACCTGCCAAAGTCCTCAGAAGCGTACTGTGCCCTTGAAGTAGGTCATCCTCAGGAGCTGTTGCTTTTCATCTACCCAGCAGGTGTGTGTCATCAAATAAATATCATAAAATGTCTTCCAGCCAGGAACAAATATCTGGCAAGGAAAAGGAAGTACACGGGCTCCCTGACTATAGTGTTCTTGATGGAGGGCATTAGATGTCTTTTTTTTAACATATGGAAAACAATATTTTTGTAAACAGGGTTTCTACCCCTACTATTTATTGTTCCCTTGTCAATCCAGTTGCCTTATCTCCCTCCACCAACTAAGAAGCTTCCAAATGAAACTAGCCTCGGTTTTATAACTTCATTTACAAAGCTTTTTAACAAACAGGATCTTGCAAACATAGCACCACAAAAACAAAATTTTATTTTCATAAAACTGTAATTTTAGCCTGGCGTGGGGGTGCATGCCTATAATCCCAGTACTTGCGAGGGTGAGACAGGATTGCAGGGTCAAGGCCAGTCTCAACAATTTGGTGAAACCCTGTTTCAAAATAAAAAAATAAAAAGGGTTAGGGGTGTACCCTGGAGATAAGACTGCCTCTGCGATCAATCACCAGTACCTAATAATAATAATAATAATGATGATAATAACAATTATTATATTATATAATAATTTTATGATAATTATTATAAAATATAAAACTGTGATTTTAAAAACAATTGTAACAATAGGTAGGCTATTTTGGTTTACTTGGGACTCTTTTTCTCACCCCATTTCTCATGTTTAAATTATTCAGTAGTGCTGCCTTCCTTCTTTTTGCTGGAAGAATGAGGAGATACAACAATTTAGTAATTTGTAATTTTGCATTTTTTGGTATGATTAAGGGGAATTTAATAACATCCTTCTCCCCTCCCCCTCCAGTACTAGGGATTGAACCCAGGGCCTCACATATGCTAGGCAAGCACTGAGCTGCATACCCAGCCTTTTTCATTTGAGACAGGGTCTCCCTAAGTTGTCCAGGTTGGCCTCAAACTTGTGACCCTCCTATCTCACCTCCTAAATTGCTGGGATTACGGGCGCGTACCACCGTGCTGGCTGTTCCTGGATATTCTCGAGCCTATCTCATCAGTTCATGCTCAATTACCATCTTATCCTTGGGTCCAAGTACTAAAAAAAAATATTAAAAGAAAACATAGGTATGTGGTTTAACTTTGAGTCAAAGTTATGGGTAAAACTTGAGGAAATATTAGGATTTAAATGTGGATACATTTCGTTTTTAATTTTTGCACATAACTTATAAACCCCAAACCAAAGATAATTTGAAAGGAACCACGAGCACAATGTATCTCCTGTGAGATTGAAAAGGATTGCTCACGTTTCCTTCAAGATAAATTACATAGACGACTATGATTATGCATATGAAGACGATTCATTAATAGATTGGATTTTGTTGGATATGTGTTTTCTCATCTAACAGTGTCCTCTGGATCCCATTTTCTTGATTTGAGTACCATCTGAGCAAGCAAGCATTTACTTAACTTTTTTTTGTGGCACTGGGGATTGAACCCAGGGATATTCTACCAATTAACTATACCCTCCAGGCCCCCCTTTTATTTTGAAACAGAGTCTTGCTAACTTGCCAAGCCTGGCCTAGAATTTGTAATCCTTCTGTCTCAGCCTCCCATGTACTGGCATTATAGGCATCCATGAGCCATTCTGCCTATTAATTGTTTTCTTTATGTCTACTTCAAATTGTCTCTTAAAGAAAAAATTCACCCCATCCCAAACAATAAAATCAGTAAAATGATGGGTTTAATGACTTCTCAAATTTGTTCTTTTGGGGGAAAAAAACTGGGTTAAAGGAAAAGCTTCCCAGATCTGAGACACATGACAAAAGGTTGATCCTTGTATTTGATATTTATGAAGCACCTACTATGTGCCAAGTCCTCTTGTAGACGCTGGGTTTATAGTATCCAGGACAACACAACACCTGCTCTCATGAGCTTACATTCAACATGGGAAAGTGACAATGAACCAATAAATATGTACAGGCCGAGTGTCTCTTATCTGAAATGCTTGGAATCAGAAGTGTTTTGGATTTGGGAATATTTGCATACGTACAATGAAGTATCTTGGAGATAGGACCCAAGCCTAAGCATCAATTCATTCATGTTCCATATATACCTTATACCATGGACTGAAGGTAATTTCATAGATTATTTTTAATAATTTTCTACATGAAATAAAGTTTCCCGATGTAGACTTTTCCCCTTGTGGTGCCATGTTGGCATTCAAAAAGTTTCAGATTTTGCGTTTTGGACTTCAAATTTTCAGATCAGGGATGCTCATCCTATAATTTCAGGCAGTCATAGGTGCTATTAAAAAAAAAAAAGCAAAGCAGGGGTAAAGGCATTGAGGAGGGCATTTGAGCAGAGATCCAACATAGCCTAGAAAACAGCGGCCTGTTCTAAGTGGAGGCAGAGGGTCTAGGCTCTGAGAAGCACCTGGGGCCATTTCCACTCCTCTTATAAAACTCAGTTGTGCCCCCAGGTTAACTCTTCATGTGGCTGACCTTCCTCCCACTGCTTTCTCAGTAGCAGAGATTACTGCCTCTCACAGGCTAAGCGGTTTCACGGGGGGGGGGGGGGGATGCATTTCTGAAAGAGACTGGTCTGCAGGGGGTTACAGGAGGGAGATTTAAAATGCCAGAGGTGACTGAAAGTGCCAGAGAGGGGAAGAACGGAAGGGAGGGGCTAGACACCAAAGGACACAGGAGCCAAAGACCTCCTAGGCTATGTTGTCTACGGTCTTGGTAAAGTCGTCTCCGTGTGCCATAGAGAAGTTAGACTACCTTGGCACACAGACAAGGGTTGTTCCGGACACTGAAGCGTTTCTTCCCTCTTGAAGGTGACAGGGGCTGATAAATATGCTCTTTAAAATTCTTCTTGAAAATCTGATTAAGTCATTGACTGAAAACATCATTGATAATCTAAATGCGACATACGAATAGGAGCAGAGGCTGATTCTTTTTAAATTTTATTTGACTACACATAGTTATGTATGTTCTTGGAGGCTGACTGGGTGATGAGAACCCAGCTGGTATCAGGTGTCAGACAAGGAGAGCTGTGCTCTTCAGGCTGATGGATGGAATAGCTACAGTCCTGGCCCTGAGACTTGACAGCTGTCTGACTTTGAGCAAGTCAGGAACTTTTTTAAGTCTCAGTTTCCTCATCTATAAAAGAAAATAATAATGCTTCCCTTATGGGTTTTCTCTGAGGGTTAAATTAAACGAAATGAGATCATGATTACATAGCACTTAAGTGCTCTCCAAATAAATGGCAATTAAGATGACAGTAATCACAACGATAATGATGATTTAGAAATCGTATGGAAGGTTCCTTAGTTCTGAAACTCGGAAGGAAAGCCCTGGCTTCTAAATTCCTCAGAGGGTTAAGTAATAAACAATAGTTTTATAAGAGAATTCTAGTCCTCCCCTGGGCCGGTGTGGGCAGCACAGTGGTCACAGAGAGATAGGAACCAGGGAGGCAGGAAGGGGCATCTGTCTGAATCAGGTTCCAGCCTCAAATTTAAGAGGTTCCAAACTGGACAGGCAGTGGGGGCCACTCCAGACAGTCTCGACAGACATAGAAACAGACAGGGGCTCCCTAAGGCTAGGACAGGGGTCCTACACCAGGCTCTGCAGACCCACCAGGATTCAGGAGACATGAAGCCGGTGAAATGTGTCCCCAGCATTCTGGGGCTGGGCGCAGAGGCCTTCCCACACTTGAAGCAGCTTTTGCTCCATTCAATTTTAAAGGTACTCAATATCTGCCACCCCAAATTTAAAAACAACAACCGGAGAGCGCATCCTGACAGTCTGAATCCATTAAATCTGCATATCGCACAATGAGATGTTATGTAATCAAACTCCCTTGAACCTGTACCAGTCTCCGCTGGCAACAGAAGCGAATCAGTTCACATGTTTGGGGGAGGGAGGGGGGCGAGTGAAGTGCAAGTGGAAAATTGGGCTGGGCAAGTCTGTCCTGATGCAGGCTTTTCCTTAATAAGGCATGTGCTGCACGTAAGCACAGCTTTAGGAGGGGAAATGCCTCCCTACTTGGCTTCACATCCCTACCCTTCTGCATTTAAGCTATGCCTTTTCCCTTCCTTTCCTCTGGAGTATAAATTTAGCTGGATTTAGATAATGCATGTGTGTGTGATATAATAATTTATATCGCTTAGCTGGATTTTATCATTTCATTCACATATAGTTGTGGAGTCCTACTGTGGGTCTAGCAGAGAAACAAATCCTTAGGAAGATGAGCATTTCCAGGAAGATTTGGATTTTTTGTAACTCCATCGTTGTGAGCTTTTACTGAATATATACACGAGGTCTATAACTTCTTTCTGTCTGGGTCCAACCAAAGGAAATTCACAAGAGTAAATTTTAGTTTACTATCTGGTCAGCCCAATATAAAGTGACAGCTCGGGTGTTCTGGCTGGGAAGAATGAAGGATGAAGCCACCAGGCAGGACACATTTGAAGAGGACAGAGAAGGCGTAGGTCAAGAACACAACAGCAGACTGGGGATGAATGAGGAGGTCTAGGTTTCATGGCTAATTTGGTCACTCATTTAAATATCAAAGAAGCAGCGAGGGGACAGCATTCTCCACCTTGGACTCTTCTCCTGGGCGGCTGTGAGAAGTCCTCAAGCAAAACTCACAAGTGACTTGTACTCCCCCGAGACTATAAATGTGCCAGGTATCTCGGCTGGAGAATGGACAGAGAATTGATGAGGATAAAGTGGCACGAGGATTAAAGTAGAAAACCGCACAGAGGCGGCTGCGTTGCAGGCAAGAGCGAGATGACGCCTGCCGTGTGGTTTCTCCCAAACTGTGGCCTTGATCTGGTTAGAGCTCATGTTCTGTTATTGTCCCAGGAGACGCAGTCGGGGAGCTAGGGACCACACCGAAGAAGATAAATGACCCAAGCAGTCATCGCATTGATGGCTCGTTCTCCATCCTGTTCCCTACAGGATTCCAAGCGGTTCCCATGAGCACACATCATCATGTGTGGAAGGCCACTGGTCTCGGACTTGGCCAGCTCCGGTTCTGCTGCTGGCTTTGCAGAACCAGAGCTCATGGAATGGCCAGGGAGTGACACTGAAGCCCGCCAGGCCTGGGGATGGCGTGCGTGGGAGTGTTTCGCCAGTGAGAATTTGCAATATAAATGCTAGGGTGGTGATTAGTAAGAGGGCTTTTCATTTAATGAAAATGAATTAAATAAACATGCCAACAAACATGACTAGGAATAGAAGCATGAAGTTGAATCTGCATTGACATGGCTCCCAAACCTTCCGAACAGTAGAAAGTTTTTTCTTTTACTAAGCAAAGGCATGATCTGGCTCTAACATGGGACATTTGTTAAGCTGAAAATGCTCTAAATGACTCCTTGGTAAGGGCTATTGTTCACAATTTGATGATTTGGGATTTCATCAAATTAATGTCACCAGATATGCCTTATAATTAGGATAAAATACTTGAAAAGTTAAAAAAATGAAGCTATTCATTAACTCATTGGTTTTTTTTTTTCTACAGATTGGGAGCCTGAATTTAAATGATACCCAAAAATATAACCAGGTAAGCTCAAAGAGAGGAGAACAAGTTGCGGGTCTTTAAATGGAACACAGTAGTTTAAAATGCTATTACTATTCAGATTCTCTGAGAACATTAAAACTGCCCATTAAATAAAAATCTAATAATTGGCCACACTGAATTGTGACATTCTGTAACCTGTACCAAAATGCAGAAAATTGTGGAAGAAAAGTTCTTTTGAGGCAGAATTTGATTTGCAATGTAATCTTATTCCAGAAGCCAAGGTTCTCATGCCCACATCACAAAAGAACAACAATGCAGGCTGACTAATGAAGCCGAGGAAGCCCCTGGAAGTCAGAGCGGGGGGGGGGTGAGACTCATGGTTCTCTGAGACAAGTTACTTGTTACTGCTCTGGGAAAAAAAATCAGGCAGCATCCTGGGCTCTGAATAAACCCCAAATCGGAACTGGCCTCTCGCTGGACACTAACGGAACCAAGTGAGATCATTCTGTGCTTTTATAGAAGCTACAACTCCCAACCTTACTCTGCAATATCGCTCAATGCCTAAAATGTAAAGTTCATTATTGGGAGAGAGTCAAAGGTTTCAAATCAGAGGAATAAAAGTGCTCCTGGGTCAATGTTTTCCAAGCACCTTCTATGTATAAGCATCTCTGTCAAGTGCTGTTCAAGATTCAGATATGAAGCCAGGCGTGGTGGCACATACCTGTAATCCCAGCAATTGGGAGGCTGAGACAGGAGGATCACAGGTTCCAGGATAGTCTCAGCAATGTAGTGAGACTTTTAGCAACCTAGCAAGACCCTGTTTCAAAATAAAAAGGCCTGGGGGTGTGGCTCAGAGGTAGAATGCCCCTGGGTTCAATCCCTGGTACCACAAAGAAGAAGGAGGAGGAGAAATGAAAGATCTATTTCTTGCTGTCAAGCTCATCATGTAGGAGGGTGCGTGAGGGAGAGTGAGATGGCTGGAATGTGAGGCATACTAGGCATGTCCAGTAGGAGCACTGCAATCACAGCAACATGGAGTCCCTTTTGTTGGAGAGACCTGGAAAACATGATCTCTCCTTCCTTGGAGAATGCAGCACTGAGGTGGGTACGGCTCTGATGGGGAGGAGGAGAAGGTAGATGCCCAGGGAAGAGGAATGGCATGCGTGAGAGAAGAGCAAGAAGCTTGTCTGGGAACAGGGTGGAGTTTAGTCTGGCTGGATGCAGATGAAGAGAGGGAGGATGACTACAGAGGGTAGGAGGAAGAGGCCACGTTACACAGAGGGCTCAGGGCCAGCAGAGGCCTGCCCAAGGTGCCAGGGGACAGTTCTGTCTGAAGACGCTGTTAGAGGCACTAGGAACTAGGTCAAAAATCTTCATCCTGCCAGGTGTGGTGATGCATGCCTGAATCCCAGTATTTAGGAGGCTGAGGCAGGAAGAGCGCAGGTTTGAGGCCAGACTTGGTAACTTAGCCAGACGCTCAGCAACTTAGTGAGACCCTGTTTCAAAATAAAAACTAAGGGAGAAAAAAAAAAGAGCTTGGATGTAGCTGTGAGGTAGAAAGCCCCTAGGTTCAATCCCTGGTACCAAAAACAAGAACAAAAAACTAATTAAAAAACCACTTCATCCATATATTTGTGTGTGTGTGTGCGTGTGTGTGTGCATGCTGGGGATTGAACTCAGGGTGTCCTACCTCCAAGTTATACCCCAAGTCCTTTTGACTTTTTATTTTGAAACGGTCTTGCTAAGTTGCTGAGGCTGGCTTTGAACCTGTGATCCTCCTGTCTCAGCTTCCCAAGTATTAGGATTATAGGCATGCGCCATCTTGCTTGGCTCCATACATTCTTTGTCTATAAAAATATGAGGCTTGAACTTTCTATCCCTTTTGTGACGTGTTCATCAGTCAAACAATGAAACCCTGAAAAAAGAGGAGGGGCACACGCACACCCACACGGGGAACCACTCACTGGGAAGAAATGGCAACTAAACGAAAATGAAGGTAGAGAATAATCGGGAATTTCAAGAAGGATGTGAGCCGGGCATGGTGGCGCACGCTTGTAATCCCAGTACTTTGGGAGGCAGAGACCGGAGGATCTGGGTTCGTGGCCAGCCTCAGCTCTCTCTCTCTCTCTCTCTCTCTCTCTCTCTCTCCCTGTCTCTCTCTACTTAGTGAGGCCCTCCACAACTTCATGAGACCCGGTTTCAAAATAAAGAATAAAAAAATAGGGCTGGGGGTGTAGCACGGAGGTAGAACGCCCCTGGGTTCAATCCCCAGTACCGCAAAAAAAAAAAAAAAAGAAGGATGTGAAGGAGATTGGGAACACGATGAACTGGGAGAGGATGCGCAGAGACCCTCTCACCATCCCCTTCCCAGGCTAAGCCCTACGAAAACCCTACAAAGATCTGAGGGCCTGCAAAACCGGGGATTAGAAACCACTGGTAACCATGGTGACAGGGTAAACTTACTAGCTGTGGACTCCACCCATAAACTAAGAATGGCTCTTTGCATTCCCAGGAGATAAAGCATGTAACTATTTGACAACTTTTTAGATGAATTAATCTAATGTTAAGGGGAAATGTTCACAGCAAACTGGTAAGTAGGAAGCGCTATAAAATGGATGCATATGCAATGTGATCCCATTTTTATATAAGTAGCATTTATTGGTGTATTTGGTCATCAGAAACTAGATTGCTAAATGGTCAAAATATTTGAAATATGCCATATCATGCAAATTTTTCTTCAATTATTTTTCCCTCCCTCCCTCCTTTTCTTTTCGTTTCTTTTTGTTTCTTTTCTTTTCTTTTTTTTTTCTTCTTTTTTTCTTTTCTTATTTTTCTTTTCTCTTCTTTTTGTGGTACTGGGGATTGAATCCAGGGGTATTCTACTTCTGAGCTACACCCCCAGCCCTATTTTATTTTTTATTTTTAAACAGGGTCTCATTAAGTTACCAAGGGCCTTGCTAAGTGGTTAAGGCTGGCCATGAACCTGCGATCCTCCTGTCTCAGCCTCCCAAGTACTGGGATTACAGGTGTGTGCCATCACACCTGGCCTCTTCAATTCCTAATAGGAGTATTTGGCGACTCTTTTCTGTCAAAAATACTGTTTAATGCTTCAATTAGTATGCAGAACACATCTCTTTAGAAATATTTCTGATAAGAAGAATAAATGAAACAACGAATCTTGTCAAAGATGTAGTTGGCATGGTATAAAACATGAGAGATGAGGGATTCCACTTTTATCGCTTTTAGGAAAGTCTTCTATGTCAGGAACACATAGGGCCTTGCTTGACAAAACAGAAGTATTAACACAAATATTCCCAAGCTTACACTAGGTCTTGTAATCAATGTAACTTGTTTATACAGATCTGTTATTCCAGTTACATAAATATGCCCATGTATAAACTATGAATACTGCAGATCAGTCCATGGTGGAGGCCCAGTTGTTTTTTTTTTCAAAATGCAAATGTTTCAGGATTATTTTATGTTTCAACAAACCCATAGTAATACAAATACCCTCACACAGAGGGTATTTTGCATGTGAGGTATTTTGTAAACCTGACTGGCACAGTAGAAGGATGGGCCTGTTCAGAGTAGAGAGAAGCAAGGACTGACCTTTCACGTTTAATTTCTTTAATATTATTGGGATAAAACTGTCTAACAGAAAATGAAGAAGAAGATCTGCTTTCTCTCCTTGGGGTGAAGAATGTTATTAACCTTTGACCCAAATAAGGTATTCCAGGAACAGGGGTGAAGAAGTTGGCTATATACTTTAAAAAAATGCAACCTGGATTGCAGCTGCTAATTTTGGTTTGATGTTTTACAGCTGAGGGTAGCAAAAAAAAAAAAAAAAGGCAATTATGTGAATCAAACAAATACATAACTCAGGCAGATTCCACATTTTTTTCATGTTAAACTATATCATCTGCCAAGTTAGGACAATAACTTTAAAATTTTTTTTCAAAGTACGAGTAAATCACTGACAGGTTTCTAAACTTAAAAGCAAATAAAACATTCAATTATTAGTATATAAAATATGCATAGACAAAGGGAAAGAATACATATGAAATGTTTAACCATGCATGGTTCAATGGGGGATGAAGCTTAAAAGGAGTTTCATTTTTTTCTTTATGCCTTTCTGAACTCCCTACCTACCTACCTACCTACGAGGGATTGAACTGATGGGCATTCTACTTCTGAACTACATCCCAGCCCTATTTTATGTTTTATTTTGGAACAGGGCCTCACTAGGTTGCTGAGGCTGACTTTGGGCCTGTGTTCCTCCTGTCTGCCTTAGCCTTCCAAGTAGTGGCATCACAGGTGTATACCACCACATGCAGCCTTTCTGAATTTTCAAGATATTCAAGAATAAGTATGAAAGTAACAGTTTTTAAATATTTCGGTTCTATCTTTTTATTACAAGTAGTACAAACTCGCCACGTTTTTGTAAAAGAAAACTAGGGAAACATAACAAAAATGAAGTCCCCTGAGGTCCACTTGAGCAAGTAGGACAACATGACATTCGCCGTCTTGAGAACATGCGCAGGGCTGCCCTGTGTTACAGAAACGTGCTCGGGCTGCTTGTCTGTTTTTGGGGTGACAGAGCAGGTTTGGGTGTTGGTGATGTGTGACTGGGAGGGGTGAGGTGGGGGCTCCCTGAAAATACCCGAGACATGAAGAAGGAGCAGACTGAGAGCAAAAGCCCAGATTTCCTCAGTGTATGAAGTCGTAAGCAGTTATGGCTCATGGTGGGACAAGCCACATGTGGTACAACGAGAGAGCAAGTGCCTGAGAAAGGCCCTCACCCACGTCCTTCCATCAAATATCCCTTGTCTGAAATGCTCGGCACCAGAGATGTTTCAGATTTCCAAGTATTTTGCATCTTGGAATATTGGCATAGAATCACTGGTTGATCCTTAACCCCAAAATTCAAAATCCAAAATGCTCCCAAGTCTAAAACCTTCTGAATATCATACCAGTGCTCAAAAGGTTTGGGGCCTGTTGTGGTGGCGCACACTTGTCATCCCAGTACTTGGGAGGGTGAGACCAGAGGATCACGGGTTCAAGGTCAGCCTTGGCTACTTAGTGAGGACCTCTGCAACTTAGTGAGGCCCCGTTTCAGAAATAAAGAATAAAAAAACAGGGCTGGGGGTGTAGCTTGGAGGTAGAATGCCCCTGGGTTCAATCCCCAGTACCGCAAAAAAAAAAAAAAAAAAAAAAAAAGATTTGGGATTTGAGAACATTTTGGATTTGGGGTTTTCGGATTAGGAATGCTCAATGTGTAATTTGAGCATTAATTTAGAGATTAATTCATAGGTTGTTTTCTTTTAATCCAGTCTGTGTGGCAACATACTGAAAGTATAGAGACTGAAGTAGGTAAGACTTACTAAGAGCTCTGCACCATCAGAAACACATTAATGGCGAGGCACAACAGTTATTTAATTAGCACACATTGATTAACTTAACCCCATGTAACCACTGTCTTCTGCTACTGCTAATTTTGTTTTTGAAGTCAAATGAAATAAAGTAGCTGAAGAGTAATTAAATGTGTCCAGTCCCTTTATCCCTATGGCTACAATGACTGGGTTGCCCTCCACTGCTGAGGTTTTCTGAGAAGATGTTGGAGAGGCTTTGAAACAACTCAAAGGCATGCTCTCAGGAGGAGGCGACTTTACATTAAAAACTCTAATAGGAACGGGCCTGTTAGCAGCACTTCCTTTAACGATGCACGTGGGAGAAGGGTATCATTTGTAATCGTTTTCAAATATTGGCTACGAAAGCGATGATGTTCAATTAAAAAGCTCGTTATGGAAAGAGAAATCTTAGTCTCTATCTGTGATAACCTGCCTACCATAAAAAGCAGTGGGTAGGAGACTGAAGGATATAAACTGCAGGTTGGCAGTAGTTTTGAAACTTAAACATATACACACACAAACAAAACCCCAAAAAACCAAAAGCAAAAAAGAGAAAACTTTTTTTTTCCATCAATGATCACAGACATGCCCAACCATTGGGCATGGAGCAGATTAGCATGGAGCTAGCTACTCAAGATGGAGTCCTGCCTGTTCAGTTTCTTTCTTTCCCTTGGCAACCTTTAGGTGGCTGAATACCACTTTAGGGTTCCTGGGAACACAATTTGAGAATCACTACTTCCTTGGGGGTACTATGCATTGGTTTATTCCACAGAGGTTCTGATTCCTTTTAGCAGCTTCTTTGACAACAAGGCTAGAGAGCTAAGAACCATAGTCCTGAGATTCTCTTGGAAGCAGCTTCTAGATGTGGCCCTGGTTCTGCCAAGCAGATGTCTGTGTAAAACTTGGAGAGCAGATGTGATAAGTGTGAGGCTGCTATAGGGAACAAGATGGGCACTTCTGATAAATGTGTGTGTGTGTGTGTGTGTGTGTGTGTGTGAGGGGGTCACATTTGGTTCTCTGGGACAGAGATTATGGAGTGTAGGTCCTAGCAGGAGCCATGTGGGGTATGACTGAGGCAGCGAGACCTCCCAGAATAGCCTGATGTCTGTGGCTGTTACTCCTGGATGTGTAGCACCCAAAAGAGCTTCACCCTCCTTCCCAAAGAGTCTGTAAGTTATGCCAATAAATCTCTGCTTAAATTAGCAGGATGATTCTATCCCCCTGAATCTAAGACCCTGATCGATATAGAATCTAAAATAGATTCGAATTACCCCATTACCTCACATGAGGTATCTTCAGCACCTTCCCCATCTTTGTATCTCTACTGAACCTACCACCACTTTGTCATGTACATACTGAACTCATGCTAATTAAATTACACATATAGCCATAGCATTATGTCAGTCTAATTTTAACATAGCTTGAAGACCTACTAGATAGTGAGACAAGGCCCAAATAAAATAGGTAACAAACATCTCAGAAAAAATTAAAACCATTTAAAATTTTATAACCATTACAATTTTCAACTATGTTAATTTATCTGGGTAAAGCAAGACATTAAAAAGAACAGTCTCAATTTCTTTCTCTTTTTTTTTGCAGTACTGGGGACTGAACTCAGGGGCATTCTACCTCCACGCTACACCCCAGCCCTATTTTTCATTTTTTATTTTTGAAACAGGATCTCACTAAGTTGAGGAGGACCTCACTAAGTAGCTGAGGCTGGCTGCAAACCTGTGATCCTCCTGTCTCAGCCTGCCAAGTACCAGGATTACAAGCGTGAGCCACCACGCCTGGCTCAATTTCTTATCATTTGGAGAGGAAGACGGAAATAAGTCAAAAGCTATCTTTTAAGATATAATGGAAAATATAGGAGTGGAAAATTATTATGATGCTTAAGGAATCTGAATTTTACCACTGTAGAATGTATGAATGCTTAATTTTCTAAGTCTTGAAAAGTATTAAGAAATAAGAAAAAGTGAATCCTTTATTTAAAAAGTATACTGTTACGTGGTGTTCCTGCACATGAATAAAATATGACAATGTGACAATTTTAGATATATATATTTTACATATATATATATATATATATATATAAATATCTAAGATTTGATTATTCCCAGTACAAGTTTTCTTAATTGAGAAAAGACTATTTGAAAGAAATTCTCTTTCTCCTGTTTTGTACACAACCTTTATTTCATTTTCTGTAAGTGGTTAGACAAAAGGTCATATGATAACTTTAAATATTTAAACTGGTCAGTGACAGTCAAGTGGCCAGGAACTTCTCTAGTTTATTGTTAAAAATGGATTGCCTTAGAGGTAACCTCAAGTACATGGCACAGCTTCCTAATGAGTTACTAGTTACGAAACTATGAAGAAATTCTGAATTTTAAATATTACTGGAGAATAGACTGAAATATAACAAATTAGAAGCACCATAATTATGCAATAGCATGCAATGCATTAGACAGCCATGCTAGGCATACATCAAAAAATACATTAATAAGCCTAACATTAATAAAAATCTAAATCTGGCCCTTCAAGACCTCAACACTAATTGGAAAAAACTTTTGACAGAACATCTTGAATAACTTTCATTGTCAGTTTTGGCAAGCTATTTTTAGCTACCTAAATAATGATTACTTCTACATCCCACAGTATATCTATCAAAATCTAAGATCTGAAAAATGCTATTAGCAAGGATGCGGGATGCAACCATGTTCAAATGCAACAACCTGAATTTGAATTTACTGCTGTGACATAAACAATGCATATGCAGTGTTTCATTTTCTTATGTTGTCTACTTAAAATATATCAAACATCTACAATTATATATACTGTACATTCATTATATATCATATAATCATATATTGATACAATATCATGCACTGTATTCCACATTTTAAGATCACATATTCTGACCACCTTAAAAACCCTTCCCCAAAATGTGATGGTTTAATGGATTCAAATCTCAAAGGAAACACTTATCAACACGTAGCAAGGGCAGATTAACCTCACAATGAAAACAAACACATCGAATAGTAGATACCATTGGTGAAAAGTGTAAAAGGCCTAATTTTGTCTGCAATAGCTTAGTCTTGTAACCAAGACTGATTTATCCAGTCTTTATCCTTTTTTTTTTGTTGCTATTAGAATTAAAGACATTGATTTAGAAAAATAAAAACCAATTCACTATTCAATTTAAAATAGGAAGGGTCTAGCCAAAAAAGAAGCCCAATGAGTTAACACCACAGAGTCCTCAAGTAAGTGTTACAGGAATATAGTTCACAGGGCACTCTGACACATCGATGCTTCTAACTATTCACAGTTCTAAGAGTGGATTTGGTTCTATTAAAGTTCTCTTCCTGGGGTGAAATGTCTGCTATCTGCTATCTATCTCTTTTTTTTTTTTATAGATGCTCATAAGTGCTATGTTTGTTGGTGGATATTATTTTGCAAATACCTAGGCCTTATCTTTCACTGAAATGGAAGTCTTATTCAATAAATAAAGAACTTGCTCCAGGTCATGAAGTTAAATATTAGAAAAGCAGGAAGATACTATAGACTGAGTTAGACTGTTATATCCCTGTCCCCACTCCAGTTCCCCTGGATGGGGAGGTCTTTGCTTCCTGGTTCTTTGAGTTGGGGTTCTGACCCACAGATGTCGTTATGTTCCTTTTTTCTTTTCTCCCTGAAATGAAAACTCTCACACAATAGAATCACGATCAGGCTGCAGCAGTAAAAATTAAGTTTATGAATGATGTCCTTCACTTCTTGCCCCTCTCTTTCATATAGTGATATTTGTAACTCTCTGGCTGTAGGATTTCCAAAGCTGAGTGATTTGTAATGTAATACTGCTAGAATCTCTAGAGTAATTTCAGCATTAGTTACTAATAAAAGTTGGCTCTCTGCATTTCTTAACCTTGGGAACATGAACCTTTAAGACTTAGAGATCAAATACCAGCATTCCCCGAGGACTGCTGTGCACATCTGCATTTCTGGACACAAGACTTTTTTTGTTCCTAATCAAGTATAATCTCACTTCATAACTTCTGCTTTTGGCTCAGTACTACCTAGATTTCCAGGCAAGCGAAGAAATGAAGGCTGAGGATTTTGTGCTTAGAGGTTTGGAAATTTGGCAAATGCTATCTTAAAATGCAACTATTTGATCTTGAACCTCAACCTAGTGAAATTCAGTTAAAAATACAAAGTAACCGAAGTGAGGCTTTATGTATTCCAAATCTGCACCTGCATTTTGATGATGCCAGGTATTTGTACTAACAATTCTGTTTTCAGGGCAAAACAGACTAAAGAGTCCTCCTAAATTTCCCTCTGGGACCTTCCGGCCATTCGGAGTAATCACTAATTCCCGCTTACATCTACAATTCAAGCATCCAAGGGTTGCTGTTCCTGGCTGATCTTGTTCTGTGATTAAATGGTCTGACTGTTGGTCTCTACATCTGGGTCCAAACCAATTTAACATGGAAAGTTAGTTCAAGGATTTCAATTACCTTTAAGTTATCTTTAAA
This sequence comes from Glis glis, assembly GCA_004027185.1. NCBI lineage: Eukaryota > Metazoa > Chordata > Mammalia > Rodentia > Gliridae > Glis > Glis glis. The sequence continues at coordinate 10,688 of PVJS01010207.1, read as the reverse complement.
GCCAGCTATGAAAATAGCTTGAGTTATTAATGTATAATTACGAAAATGCCGTTCTGACTCACCAAACTCCTGGATATTGTTCCTTATACCATTTGCTCAATTTTGACCTTTTAGGGTCTAGTCAGTGAGGAAGATTTTCAAATAATTTAGTTTAGTACTCACTAATACTCTTTGGAACCCAAGGCCATGGCATAGAAATGATTCTTATATTCATATAATTGTAAGCACAAGTTACCTGTAAAATAAAATTTTCATGAAGATGCAGCCAGGGCAGTCACATTTTGTGGCCCTGTATCTCACCAAGGTGGTAGCACAAGCTATACTTGGGCTTAATTTACAACTACTTTCATATAATATCTGAAACTTTTACTTCTTGTTATATTTATTCACTTTGAGATGTTAAAAATGGGGAAAAATCACAGAGTATCAAAACCAGGAATGATGAGGGGGAAGGATACACTTCACCCGAAACTGCCTTATACAATAGCTGTGGTTTGTCTATGAACTCATTTATTGTTGTTGGTTGGAAGCCAGTGTGAGTAATGGTTAAAAGTATGGGTTTTATTTAGAATCAGGCTTGCGTTCAAATTCTAGCTCTGTTCCTTATTGCTTCTTTGACTCAGAGTACCTTTAGTATGTTCCTAAGCCTTAGTCTCCTCACCTGTCAAATGGGATACTATAAAGCTTAACAGGGATGAGTCAGTATAAGGTGCTTAGGATAGGACTGGTTTGTGGGCCTCAGTAAATGAGAATTATTTTTCACTTTATCTTTCCTCCTCTGTAGACTCTGATGGAAATGACTACTTCTAGTAATTCCTCGTTCATCTTATGGTACTTAGTTTTGTAACATGGCAGAAAAACAGTAATTTAGAAGTCAGAGGACCAGTATTCAACATCCAACCCCACTACCTACTAGCTATGTGAATTTTGGCAGAGTTCTTTAGATATCTGGGGTTTACTATGCCGATCTATAAAATGGGAATAATGGTTTACCTGCCAGTGTTCCAACATGGAACATTCTATAAACTACAATGCAGTGTTCAGATTTAGGTTACTGTGACCATTTTATTTGACTTGAATTAAGAGCTACTAGTTTTTCGCAATTCTTTGCCATGTGGAAGATACAACAGGAAGACAGCCATCTGCAAACTGGGAAATGGGTCCTCATCAGATACTGGATCTGATGGTACCTTGATCTTGGACTTTCCAACCTCCAGAACTGTGAGAAAAAAAAATATCTGTTGTTTTGAGCCACCCAGTCTATGGTATTCTGTGATAGCTGCTCAGCTGACTAGGATATGACTGATGGCAGGTCTAGGAGTTTAGAGTTAAAAGGTACGTATATTAAACTACCAATGCCAATCTCAAAGATGCGTATGGGGAAGGGGAGGGAGCGGTGGACCCAGAGGGAGATGCTCCATGAGTCATGTGCATGTATATTCATTCCTATTACTCTACCTCTGCATGATGTATAATTACAATGCACCAATAAAAGTAAAATAAAAAAAAAGAGAGGAGACAGTCATCTTGCTTACAGTGATGGCCGCTGCCATCTGTGCTGAAACTGCCAAGTAACACATAAGGGAATTTTTAAAACCCTCAATTCTACATCTGGGCCTGAGCAAGACTTTAGATTTTGGCAAATGAACCCTAGTACCAAACAAACAAACAAACAAACAAACAAACAAACAGAACCCAACCCAACGCCAACACCACCAAAAAAACTGACTGGGCAGGGTGGAAGACAATACTTTGTGACACAACAAATCCACCTACAGAAATACCTGAGGAGTCTCTGCTCCAGATGGACTGAAGAAGCCCAAGTGTGTAACCCAGCTCGCAGAGAGGGCTGTTGACTCTCTTAGACATCAATCTCTGAATTCTACTAACCAATGATCTCTGGAAAATGAGACCCAAGACAATACTCCGACTGTGTTCAACAATGAGTGTGCAAAGGGTGTCAGAGCATGTGTTCCAGCATATGTGAACAAAGAGTGTAAAGATGTGTGAGGCGGGTGTTAAAACATCAGTTCCAACATGTGTTTAACCATGTGTGAGCAGAAGGGTGCTAAGCCATGTGGTAAAGCAAGTGTTAGAGCATATTCCATTACAAGTGTTTCTCATTTGGGAGCTTAAATTATTTTCTGCCTAATCCAGTGTTGCTAAGCAATAGCTCTGTATTGTCCTAACCTAACACAATAAATTTAAAAACGTAACAACAACAAAAAAATTGAAGCCAGAATTCTATTCTCCTGTCTTGATTTCGTTGTGAAGAATTTACATCTATAGTTTTCAATGAACATCGTGGTCTTCTGCTAGTAAAGGCACAAACTGGGGGCATGCTCCACATACAGGAAGCCAGTAGAGACTGGGTAGAGAGACAATAGATAGGGTTTGGACGATACAGCAGCATACTGCACCCGTCTCGGGGTTTGGTAAGCCACGTGGTCCACCAACTCTGGGTGACTATCACACCCTGAGTCTATCGACTTGGGGTGCCTTGGCTTCAGCTAGGATTCTGTTTTCTGTTTTCAGTTGAAAAACACACACATATCTCTGCTCTAGAGAAGAGGGATTGTGACAGTTCTTGTTGATGGTAAAATGTGAGACGAACTGCCTTTAAGGTATAGCTGACATTATTTGGTAAATATTTTAGTTTATGAATCTATATTGCTGTTGGAAGCTTCCATTTCAGAGCAAGTGAATCCTTTTAGTTTAAGATATAAATACACAACTTCACATGTCACTTAAAAAAGAATGAAAGTAGACAAAATCAGAATGTGTTATTGATGCCTTTCTACAGGGTGAAAAAAAGACTTTAAATATACATACGCTAATATAGAGGAAAGATGTTTCAGGCAGCTATTTTATTTTCTCACTATGAAAAAAACTATAAACAAACCAGTAAACCTATTTAAGCCCATACATTTCTCTGCTGGTAGTGGATATATAATAAAAAAAAATTTTTTTAAAATATGAAGAACAGAAGCAAAGCCAAAGATCTACAAGTTTGTATTTGAATTCTATTTCCCATGCAGTACTAATTAATAGGGTCTTTTTGGCTCAACTAGGATGATTTGTGTATAAATGCTATTTAATTGTACCTAGGAAAATATTTTTGATTATTTTGAATTAAAAAACTTGATACAACCATTAGAACAAAAATATTGCCTTCCTTGTCACCTTTGCCTCAAGATCATGGAATGCTTTATTGAACAAAAACAGGCAAGAGAGAAATAAACAATTAAAGCCAGTGTCTTCTGCCAACCACCCTTGCGGCAGAGGTCACGGCATTTTTGAATACTTATCTCTTCCTGTTCACTTTTGTCACTTAATGATTTGTTCGTGCACTTCAGTACATACTCCAGAAATCACAATTCCTCAGCAGAAAAAGCAGTTTCTGGCTGCGGTGACCTGACTCTTAGTTTAAACAAATTCAAGAGGGCACAAAAGCAGTGATTATTATTTTTGTTTCTTGAAGACTCAGCCCAAATTAAGAAAGCAAAGAAAAGAGAATCTGACCAAAGAAATAATAAAGACAAGTTGCTCATAGATTTTTCTTAGTTTATGTTTAATAATGTGTTTTTTAACTTTTTGTACTGGGGATTGAACCCAGGGGCATTCTACCTCTAAGCTATGCCCCAGCCCTCTTTATTTTTTTAGTTTGAAAAAGGATCTCGCTCAAGTTGCCAAGGCTGGCCTCGACCCTGTGATTCTCCTGTCTCAGCCTCCCAAGTATTGGGATTACAGTCATGTGCCACCATGCCTGGGTAATACTGTAGTTTTATTTTGACTAAAACAAATTGACGAGCAAATTCACTTCCACAATGCCATGTTTCTTCAATATTAAGACATTCCATTTTTAAGAGTGCAGAAACAAATATAGAATGCATAAAGTTTATTTACTGTTAATACTAAACACACTCTGAAATCTGAAGCCATTTCACTGAGGCTGGTCTCAAAATGTATGTAAATTGGGCTTAGGAATAATGCCTGTGCTACAAAAATTATGAAACATCTCATAAATTTCGCTGGCTGGGTGAAAAAACTATGAGGACAAGACTGTTTCTGAGTCCTCAGAACCAGCGAGAACCATTAGTCAGGTCAAGTTAATTGAAGGCCAGGACTCTTGAGTCAAGCAAGCTTGCAAACCATCCCACTTCATAGAAAAGAGAACAAGATAAATAGCCCTGATGGAGATGAAGACTTTGAGATAATACTTCTGAATTTCCCTCAATGTGCCTATTTGACTCTATTTAATCATTGCCTTTAAGGACACATTTCTCTGGACATGGCATACTCAGTAAGAAAAACATACTAGAGCCATGGAAAGGGAAGGGGCTCTTTCTGAAAAAAATTCCTCCCTAGAGCACATTGCACGCTGTTATGTACAGTAACATGGTACTTGGCAAATCTTGCATAATAGTTTGCAATTTCAAGGAAACTTTGTAGAGGACAGCTAAAATGCTTAGGAACATAATTTTGGTTCTTTGGCTTTCCATTTGAAGTAACCACCATTAACCTCGGGGGATGGGTCAGATGCGGAGGATAAGAACTCTCGAGGGAGTCAGTTTTCCCAATTTCCCAGCATGGGGTATTTCACTCTGGGGCTGCTGGGCAAGCCGAAGGCAGCGTCTGCCAGTGGGCACATGGTGTGCCCTCGGTGAGCCTTCCTTGGAATGAGACTGCCAAAGACACCTGTGTCTTTACACCTGTAATCCCAGTACTTGGGAGGCTGAGTCAGGGGAATTGCAGATTCAAGGCCAACCTTAGCAATTTAGCAAGGCTCTCAGCAGCTTAATGAGACTATTTCCAAATAAAAAATAAAATAGGGCTGGGAGTGCAGCTTGAAGGTAGAATATCCCTAGGTTCAATCTCCAGCACCACCACACATACACACACAAAATTGCTTTTTATGTATCTAAATACCTATGTCCCTTTTCTTCTACTGGACATGTTCCTCCTGTCTGCCCAATTTACATACATTTTGAGACCAGCCTCAGTGAAATGGCTTCAGATTTCAGAGTGTGTTTACTATTAACAGTAAACAAACTTTATGCATTCTATATTTGTTTCCGCACTCTTAAAAATGGAATGTCTTAATATTGAAGAAACATGGCATTGTGGAAGTGAATTTGCTCAGGAACGGTACAGAATACACTGGCACCGGATTTGCAAGTGAGTATGTTTAAAGTAAGCTGAAGAATTTGCACAGTCAATTGCGCCAGACTGAGGCTGAGCCATTGTCTTTTGATGCTGCCACAACTTCCTTTTCATGAGCAAAAAAACCCGACTATAGCAATTGTGGGAAAAAGCAAAATCCGTGCAAATAAACCAATGATTTATCTTTTCACCTTAAACATTTCTTACAAATGTCATCTAAAGGCTCAAGAAAGGTGTGGTGGAACACACCTATAATCCCAGTACTTGGGAGGCTGAGTCAGGGGGATTGCAGATTCGAGGCCAGCCTTAGCAATTTAGCAAGGCTCTCAGCAGCTTAATGAGACTATTTCCAAATAAAAAATAAAATAGGGCTGGGAGTGTAGCTTGGAGGTAGAATATCCCTAGGTTCAATCTCCAGCACCACCACACATACACACACAAAATTGCTTTTTATGTATCTAAATACCTATGTCCCTTTTCTTCTACTGGACATGTTCCTCCTGCCCCCCAATGCTTAATTAATCAGTTCCCAAATTAGAAATACAGAGCTCTTAAAATGTTTTATGCAAGTAAATACAAATGCTTCAATGAGAAATGAAAATTATAAGTACCATGCAGAAAAGTTCAAGGTAAATACTATGTTATGTTATGGTAAATATTTCTCTAAAAATTGAACTTTTCATTCTCGGAAATCAATGGAAAGACAGACCTCAGAAAAATGTCATGTGCTACATTTCCTATATAATTTAAAAAGAATCTAGTAAGTGGAACATGAGCTTATAACTTTTTATCAATTGGTTTTTTTCTGGAACATTTGCTTTCTGAGACCAATATTCAGATTAGGATTTTTTTTAAGGTTGAATCATCAAATCTTGTTTAAAGAAGGTTAGAAATAAAAATTTATTCAAGATAATGATACTAACGCCACTGTTTTCAGACATCAGAAAATTTTCTCCTAAATGTACTTATTGCCAGATCGTTACTAAAATGCAGGGAATTAAGTTAGCAAGGTTTATGTAAATCCAAGCTGGTAGCTCACCTGTTCTCTTGTTCATTAGTCCGTCCGTCCATCCATCCATCCATCCATCCATCCACCCACCCACCCATACACTTCCTGGGTGTCAATTTTGTCCCAGGAACTATAAGGCACAGGGGCTCTACAGCAGAATAAGTATCAGTGCCTGCCCTTTATAGTTCATACTGTGAAGGTGACTTGAGCCTTGTGTCAGGTAAACTTGAATTTTGGGGGGGTGGATGGTACTGGGGATTGAACCCAAGGCCTCACACATGCTAGGCAAGGGTTCTAGCACTGAGCTATACCCTAGCCCTTATTTTTTAAAAAAATTGTTCAAATTTTTACATCATTCAACTTTCCCCCCTCAATACAAGTAAATAAAATAGGAGTTCTGTCGTGTAATAAAAAAGTTTCAAGAGGTAGAAAATAGGTCTCCATTCATGTTTTGGTATTTACTTATGTTTTGATTCCATGTTTTTGTGCTTAAGAGTTTATTGGAGGTTAGGAATCAAAGTGAGAGGAAATAGCAAATATTTGTATTTGTTAATGGTATTTTGCTTGTGCTCATGAGGGAGACATTCGCTCATCAAACATTTATTGGATGCATATTTTGCACCGGGCTCACTGACAGGGTGATGCAGAGATGAAAGCCAGCCCCTGCCCTCAAGGGTCTCCTGTCTAGTGGGAAGATGGGTGAGGAACTGGCTAGGACAACGCAGCGGCAGCGGCTCCCATCGTGCCGTGTGCAGCCTGCTGGAGGGACAAGAGCTGAGTTCAGGCAGCACATGGATGGCTATGTTTTAATTTTAAATACTCATTAATACTTTAAACAGTTTATTTCAGATACTGGGTTATGCATTTATTTTTTTTTTTCGGTACTGGGGATTGAATCCAGGGGCATTCTACCTCCGGGCTACACCCCCAGCCCTATTTTTTATCTTTTATTTTGAAACAGGGTCTCACTAAATTGTGGAGGGCCTCACTAAGTAGCTGAACCTGGCCGCGAACCCGGATCCTCCGGTCTCAGCCTCCCAAGTACTGGGATTACAAGCATGTGCCACCACGCTGGCTGTGCATTATTTTAATGTGTGAAAAAAATGCATAGTTTGTGCATAAGAACCACGATTCCATGGGTAATCCTGTGTGATAAGCTAAAGAAGATACTGAGATTCATATAGAGAGTGTGCCAATTTAAAGAAAAATGACAATATAAATGTTAGGTGGAGATACACACACACACACACACACACACACACACACACACACACAAAATTGTGATGGTTCTCCTTACTGAAGCTTGGAAAACCAGGCAGGCCAATGTGGGTAAATCGAAAGGGATGCTATGTTATAGAGACTGGCAGGAGATGCCATGGAAGAGGGAAGCTTTCCGTGGGCACAGGAGGGGAAGACGCTGACATGCCTGGGGGACTCAGAGAGTTTCCAGAAAGGGGGCGCTACAGGATGAGAAGTTGTGCTGAAAAATAATCACATTTATTAGGACCCTTCATTTGTAGAACTGTTGACTCTTAGGTTTAGGTGGAACCTTAGAAATAATTTGTGACCAGGTCTGTAATTAACTTGAAAGTGCTTCTGCTATAGATAGAGTGACAGATATGTGTGCATTAGTTAGTTTTAATCCACACCCCAGGGTGCTAAGTTTATGACTCAAGTAGCCTAATGGGAATACACACTTCAGAGGTGTTTAGTTAACATTTAAAAGACTAATGAAAAGCCCCATTCCGGAGGCAGCTAGGACATGTGCGGAGGCTATCTATATCTTATTAATTAGTTACTCTTAATTAGCATAACTAATAATGCTTAATTAAGACATTAGAAATGGTATTGAAAGTCCACAGACTGGCTTGCAGTGGCTCTCCAGCACTTCCACAGCGTGCAGGGAAAGCTGTCAGGACCTCAGGCCCTGCTGCTCTCTCTGGAAGGGTGTCCTTGGCCTAGGATTCTGGCTTAATCCAGTGTGCATCCATTTAAAGGAGAATTCTACCACTAACTTCGACTAGAAGGTGAGCTGACTCCTGTTGCTAGAATATTCTTCCATCAGCCTCAAGCGATTCTTTCATGAAGTCGCTGTCAGTGCACTCTCCTATCTGGAAAGAGGGCAGGGACATCATGGGCCTAAGGGACAAGTCGGGAGACTGTTTCATGCCTGCTTACTCACACGTATTTCTATGTATGGCAGAATTCAGTCTGAGATCTGCCTGTCTTTTGACATATTACTTGGGCAGCAGGCATAGCCTTCAAGCACCTCCAACTCATCCAATCTCCAACTGTCTCCCAGGAAAACCCTAATAATAGTGAGAAACCAAATATACTAGTTAGATCCCTCCGAGAGATGAAGCAGTCTGTCCAAGATCACACAGCTAGTTGTGGGTATAACTGGGTTTAGAATGTAGGGTTTCTTGTTATATCTTTCCCATCAGTCAATGGCTGTTGACCAGAAATGCTCATCGCAATTATCTGTGGAACTTTTAAATCATGCACATGGACATGTCCAGCTCAGAAGATTCTAGTTCCATAGGAAAGCTGGGTAGGAGCACAGGTGTGTATGTTTTTAAACCATTTCTACCGGCAACTCTGATGTACACACACACACACACACGCACGCACGTGAGAACCACCAGGCTATCCCACGGACGCTGGTAGGTACCATCTACTGCATATTTCCTATGGGCTAGGCCCTCTGCTAGGTGCTTGGTATGTTCTATATTATTTCACTTTTACAATCAACCACTGAATACAGTATCCCTAGCATTTTGCAGATGCAGAAACTGATGAATAGAGAACTCCAAGGTGATAGTATATAAATGGCAAGAGATTGAGACTCTAACCTAGATTTTCCTGTCCCCATAGACCCTCCATTAGCCATGATGCCCTGCTATACACAATGCGATGTAAAGTTGCTCTCAAGAATTTCTGTGGCTGAGGTTACAAGCCTACAGGTGATAGGTGAATAATAAAAGTGGCAAAAACAGAAACTGGGATGAGCTGAAGACCGTGGGCCCCTTTAAAGGGTTCTGAGTTGTTGGCAGCTATTTGGAATGTTCTAAGAATAACTATGCAGAGCAACCAGAGACTCTCACACATTGCTAGAGAAATGCAAAGTGGTTCATCCATTTTGGAAACAATTTGGCAGGTTCTTGTAAAATTAAACATATACTTACAACATGACCCAGCAATCCTACTCCTAGATATTTATCCAAGAAAAATGGAAACCTACATCCATAAAAAGATATGTAGGCAAATGTTCACAGCAGCATTGTTTATAAAAGCCCCCGAACTGGAAGCAATGTACATGTTCACCAACTGGTGACAGATAAATTATAGTACACCCCTACTCTGGAATATTACTCAGCAATTAAAAGGAACGAAATGCTAATACATACAACACCGTGGATGAATTTCCAAAGCTCTATGGTAAGTGAAACAAGTCATATGCAAAAGACTACATACTGTCTAATTCCATTTATGGAAAACTCTAGAAAAGGCAAAGCTCTAGTGCCAGAGAGGAGATCACTGGCTGCTGGAGCAGGCGGGGGAAGGGAACTGAGTGCAAAGGAACTCGCGGAAACTTTTTAGAGCCAGCGGAACTGTTTTGTATCTTGATGTGTTAGGATGATTGCACAACTGTATACAATTACCAACATTCATCTAGCTGTGCACTTAAATTGAGTGAGTTTTACTGTATGTAAATAACACTTTAATGTAGAAAACAAAACAAAACTATGCAGAGCACAAAGATTAAAAAATAAAATTCTGCAGGTTGCTCATGACTTCCAGTTTTCAACCTCTGGTCTCAGTAGAGAGATTCCATGTTAGCTGCCCCTGAAGAAATATGAAAGATGACAAGAAGCCATCTATCATCCTCCCCAGGACTGGGCTCAGGGAAGATGGAGAAGCTTGCTTTATCCCCCAATTCTGTCTCCTCTTTCATCAGATGCAAAATGTTCCCATGCTGCCCCCTGGCTGTGCAGCGTCTCCTACCACAGCACCCCAGCCACACCTCAGCCTGGAGTCATCTCCAAAACCACCGTCCCTTCAGTCCCCTTCATGCAGAGGCTGCCCCCCTCACTGCTCCGCCAAGCGCTGACCACTTTCACTTTTTAACATGTGACCAAGCAGGTGCCCAAGATTCACACTGCTTATAAGACCAAGTAACGGCATCTGGCAAAGACATGATGAGCCTTAGCCCAAGCTTAGTGTCTGCCTTCTAATCAGGGAATACTTTGGGGAAAGGGGGCTCTTTCTGGAACCTACTACAGATATCCCCACCGCAGAATGTCTTGCCTCTTTTGTTTACACATACAATCCATCGTCAATATGATCATCAAACACCTTTAAATTAATATATGCAAGTGGTCTGAATGGACAGTATAAAGTAGTACAAACAAATCTCAGAACCTAATTGTCCAAACTCAGAATGTGCTTAGATATTAGGCTGAAGAGCTCTAAGATGTTAGAGGTAGCCTTTCTATTTTCTTTCGTTCTTTTTTTT
>PVJS01010206.1:0-48570 GCA_004027185.1 Glis glis | reverse complement strand
CCGCACTACACCCCCGGCCCTATTTTTTATCCTTTATTTTGAAACCGGGTCTCACGAAGTTGCAGAGGGCCTCACTAAGTAGCTGAGGCTGTCCGTGAACCCGGATCCTCCGGTCTCCACCTCCCAAGTACTGGGATTACAAGCGTGTGCCACCACGCCTGGCTTAAAATTACATTTTTTAAAATGGTGTTCTAAGTGCCAGTTTCCCTCCATGCAGTCTTCTCTCTTTGAACTCTATGAGCCACATTTCCTGAAAATTCATTATATATTGTAAAATAAATAGCCACTTAGAAATATAGAATACTCATTTCTTGGAACATAACGGACTAAGATTTATTTTGAAGAATCTCATGATATAATCCCCCATATTGACCGAATTTCCTTGAAATCACTTAACTCTTTCTAAAGTTACTAAAAAACAAACAGAGAGATATACTGACAAAAGAATAATGATCTACATTCTTTGAACAATGTGAGTGTTCTTTACATTTATGAAAATCTTAGGTAAAATTCTTGATTTTTCTTTTCTTGAAATCTAGTACTTCATTACATCAACAGTGACTTAGTAACCCACTTAATTGGCCTGTAACAGGCAGTAACCAGATTACTAAATCAATTGTTTTAATTGTCAATCACATAAACTACTATCAAATAAATTCATTCCTTTAATTGCTAGTGTTACAAAATACTTTCTCCTATGGGCCTTAGGGTCTACATTCAGGGAATTTTCCAATTTAAAATCCATCCATTAAATTTCTATTTTAAGAGAAAGTTCAACTAGTATGTTTGACTTTCCCTAATTCTCTCTCATTTCTCATTCCATTTCTATATCAGAGTCTAGGTTTGCACATTTTATTTTGTTAAAGATATATACTGCAAAATAATCTCAGCAATCCTCTTAGTTGTTAGACATCTTTTCTAGAAAACCTTTCATTGGAAGAACAAACACTACCTCAAACAGAAGTTGCAACTCAAAATGTTAGGAATTAAAAGTTATCTCTCAATAATCACGCTGAATATCAATGGTGTCAGCTCCCCAGTGAAAAGACATAAGGTGGCAAATTGGATTAAAAGTCATAATCTATCTCTATTCTGTCTGCAAAAAACACACCTTACAAGTAAAGATACTCACAAACTAAAGGTGAAGGGCTAGAGCAAGGTAATTCATGCTAATGGAACTCAAAGACAAGCAGGGGTAGCGACTCTCCTATTAGACAAAATAGACTTCAAGCCTCAACTTATCAGAAGAGACAAAGCAGGTCATTTTGTACTGGTAAGAGGAACAATCCAACAAGAGGATGTAACAATGTAACATTTAGGCCCCGAACATAGTACAACCACTTTCATAAAACAAACTCTTCATGACATTAAGTTTCACATAGATCCCAATACAATAATATTGTGAGATTTCAACACTCCTCTCACACCACTAGATTGATCTTCAAGACAAAAGGTCAGTAAAGATGCCTCAGACCTAAGGAACACCATAAACCAAATGGACCTACTAGACACATACAGAATATTCCACCCAACTATAGGTGAATTCACATTCTTTTCAGCTGCTCATGGAACCTTCTCCAAAATAGACCATATCCTGGGCCACAAAGCAAGCACTAGCAAATTCAAAAAATGTGACATAACCCCCTGCATCTTTTCAGACCATAATGGAATGATACTAGAAATCAACTATAAGAAGACACAGAGAAACCTCATAAACACATGGAGACTGAACACCACACTGCTGAATGAGGAATTTGTCATAGAAGAAATAAGAGGAGAAATTAAGAAATTCCTAGAAACAATTGAAAATAGAGATACAACATATCAAAATTTCTGGGACACTTTGAAGGCAATATTAAGAGGAAAATTCATAGCACTGAGTGCCCACATAAGAAGAACAGAAAATCACCAAATAAATAACTTAATGAAACTCCTCAAAGCCCTTGAAAAACAGGAACAGTCTAACCCCAAAGCCAGTGGAAGACAGGAAATCATCAAAATCAGAGCAGAAGTCAATAAAGTAGAGAACAAAAAAATACAAAAAAATCAACAAAACCAAAAGCTGGTTTCTCAAAAAATAAATAAATAAACAAGATAAACCACTAGCCAACCTAACCAAAAGAAACAGAGAATCAACCCAGATTATTAAAATAAGTGATGAAAAGGGTGATATTACCACAGACAGTGCAGAAATCCAGAGGATTATCAGACACTACTTTGAAAAACTATACTCCACCAAAATGGAAAACCTAGAAGAAATTGACAAATTTATAGACACATACAACCTTCCTAAATTGAATCAAGAAGCGATCAAAGAGATTGAAGCAGAAATAAAGAGCCTACCATCTAAGAAAATCCCAGGTCCAGATGGTTTTCCAGCTGAATTTTATAAAACCTTTATAGAAGATCTAATCCCAATACTTCTAAATCTATTCCATGAAATAGAAAGAGACAAGAATCTCCCAAAGACATTCTATGAAGCCAAAATCACATTACTACCCAAACTGAATAAAGACAGCTTAAGAAAAGAAAACTACAGACCAATATCATTGGTGAACTTAGATGCAAAACTTCTAAACAAAAGACTAGCAACACGCATTCAAAATCACATCAAGAAAATTATACACCACGACTATGTCGGGTTCATCCCAGGGATGTAAGGCTGGTTCAATATACTTAAAACAATCCATGTAATCCACCACATAAAGAGAACTAAGGACAAAAATCACATGATCATTTCAATAGACACTGAAAAAGCATTCGACAAAATCCAACACCCATTCATGCAAAAACATTGCAGAGAATCAGAATAGAAGGAACTTTCCTCAACATCATAAAGGCCCATAAAACAGGCCCATAGCCAACATCACATTGAATGGGGAAAAACTACAAGAGTTCTCCTTAAAAACAGAAACAAGACAAGGATGTCCACTATCATCACTCCTTTTCAATATAGTACTAGAGACTCCAGCCAGAGCAATAAGGCAAGAGAAGGAAATCGAAGGAGTACAAATAGAAGGACTGAAACTATCTCTATTTGCTGATGACATGATATTGTACTTAGAAGACCCAATAAACTCAACCAAAAAGCTTCTAGAACTGATCAACAAATACAGCAAAGTGTCTGGATACAAAATCAATCTTAAAAAATCAGAAGCTTTTCTGTATGCCAACCATAAATCCACTGAAAAAGAAATCCAGAAAGCATGTCCACTCACAATACCCCCCAAAACAATAAAATACTTAGGAATAAACCTAACCAAGGAGGTAAAAGACCTCTACAATGAAAATGATAAAACACAGCTGGGCATGGTGCTGCACGCTTATAATCCCAGTACTTGGGAGGCTGAGATAGGAGGATCGCAGGTTCAAGGCCAGCCTCAGCTACTTAGTGAGGCCCTCTGCAACTTAGTGAGACCCTCTTTCAAAATAGAGAATAAAAAATAGGACTGGAGGTGTAGCTCAGAGGTAGAATGCCCCTGGGTTCACTCCCCAGTACTGCAAAAAAAAAAAAATTATAAAACACTGAAAAAAGAAATTGAAGAAGATCTTAGAAGATGGAAAGACTTCCCATGCTCTTGAATAGGCAGAATAAATATCAAAATGGCCATTCTTCCAAAAATGATGTACAGATTCAATGCAATACCCATTAAAATACCAAGGTCATTCTTCATAGATATAGAAAAATCAGTCCTTAAATTCATTTGGAACAACAACAAACCCAGAATAGCCAAAATAGTTCTCAGCAACAAGAACCATGCAGGAGGCATCACAATACCTGACTTCAAACTATACTACAAAGCCATAGTAATAAAAACATGATATTGGCACAAAAGCAAACACATAGACCAATGGAGCAGAATAGAAGACTCCAAAACAAATCTGCACTCTTACAGCCGATTGATTTTTTACAAAGGGACCAAAAACATACACTGGAAAAAAGATAGCCTCTTCAACAAATGGTCTTGGCAAAACTGGTTAACCACATGCAGAAAAATGGAAATAAACCCCACTTTCTCACCCTGCACAAGAGTCGATTCAAGATGGATCAAAGACCTGGAAATTGGACCAGAGACCTTGCAGCTACTTGAAGAGAGCATAGGTCCAACTCTTCAACACATAGGCACAGGCAAAAACTTCCTCAACAAGACCCCAAAAGGCACAAGAAATTAAAATGAGGATCAATACGTGGGATTGCATTAAACTGAAGAGCTTCTGTGCAGTAAAGGAAACTATCAAGAACCTCAAGAGAAAGCCAGCTGAATGGGAGATTTTTGCCAGCTACTCCTCTGATAGAAGACTAATATCTAGAAAATACAGAGAACTCAAGAAACTCACTGCCCCAAAAACCAAATTACCCAATCAAAAAATGGGCAAGTGAAATAAACACTTCACAAAAGAAGAAATACATTTGCAGGGAAATGGATGGAATTAGAGAACATTATGCTTAGTGAGATTAGTCAGTCACAAAAAATGAAAAGTCAGATTTTCTCCCTAATATGTGGAAGCTAGGGAGAATAGGGCGTAGGAGGGACTCCAGACAAAGATGGAGAAAAATATCAGATGAGTAAAGAAGGCGACCTAACTGAGGGAGATGGGAGGGGGGAAGAGGGAAACACCCTAATGCACAGGATGAACATACACAAATATATCAAAGTCAACTACTATGCTGAGCATGTGAAGGAGGGAAGGGGGAGGGAATGGGGATGGGAATGGGGGAGGGCTAATTGACCGATATGTGCACATATACTTCTACCACCCTGAAACCCATCAAGATGTATGATTAAAATGCACCAATAAAAAAAGAAAAAAATACAAATGGCCAATACATGTATGAAAAAATATTCAACATCATTACCAATCAGTGAGATGCAAATCAAAACTATCCTGAGATTTCACCTAACCCCAATTAGAATGGCAATTATTAAAAACACAAACAATAACAAATGCTGGCAAGGATGTGGAGAAGTAGGAACTCTGATACACTGTTGGTGGGATTGCAAATTAGTGCAACCACTTTGGAAAACAGTGTGGAGGATCCTCAGAAGACTGGGAATGAACCTACTATATGACCCAGCAATACCTCTCCTGGGTATCTACCCAAAACAATGGAGACCAAACTACCAGAGTAATGTGTATCTATGTTTATAGCTGCACAATTCACAATTGCCATCGACAGATGAATGGATTACAAAACTATAGGATATGTATACAATGGAATTTTATGCAGCCATAAAGAACAAAATTATTTCATTTGCAGGAAAATGGATGGAACTAGAGAACATTATTCTAAGTGAGATTAGTCAGTCACAAAACATAAAAAGTCAGATGTTCTCCCTAATATGCCGAAGCAATGGAGAAATTGGGACATAGGAGGGACTCCAGACAAAAGAAGAGAAACCTTAGTTAAGTGAAGAAAGGGACCTAACTGAGGGAGATGGGAGGGGAGAAGAGGGAAACACCTTAATGGACATGATGTAAATACTCAAACTAATCACTGTGCTGAGCAAGGGAAGGAGGGGAGGGGGAGGGGAAAGGGTGGGGACTAGGGGAGAGCTAAATGAGTGTTGTATGCATGTATGCCTCTCTCACCCTGAACTTCATCAATATGTATGATTACAATGCACCAATTTAAAAAAAAAAAACGAAAACCTTTCATTGCAGAACCCAAGCAAAGCACTCTGTATTTCCCTAATGAGAAAAATAAAGTCCTTCAGATAACATAATTCCAATCCCATTAATTCAACCCAGATGATGTTTATTGAGTCAAGAGAATGACTACTCAAGTTTAGGATGTGAAGGGTTTCCAAGGGAGAAAGTTAGTTTTAGTTCATTTTGTATTGCTATAACATAATACCACAGACTGGGTAATTTACAAAGAAAAGAAATTTATTTTTTCATAGTTCTAGAGGCTGGGACAGCCAAGGGATAGTCAAGGGGCCTGCATCCATGATGGAAGGCAGAAGGGCAAGAGAGCATGTAGACATCTGTGCAGGAGAGAGAGTCAGCGACAGGAAGATGGGGGTGGGGTGCATCCTTATATCAGGAACCCACTCTCACGATAACTAACCCACTCGTGGAATAAGAGCATGGCTCCATTCACTCCACCCTCATAGCCTAATCGCTTTTCATTACCCCCACCTCCCAACACTGTTACAGTGGAGATTAAGTTTCCAAAACATGCTTTTTTTGGGGGGGACCCATTCAAACCCTAGCAGGTTTCACAGATGACAAGTTTATGCAAGTTAGGGAAAGTAGACCAATTTTATCCTTCCTGTAAACACAGTCCCCTGTAAATAGCCTGTCGGGGTCCATGGTTTCCTCTGCATTCACTCATCATTCTGAAAAAGGTACCGCGACACCCAGAGCAGCTTCAGTACTGAGGCAGCTTGACAGCAATGGGATGATGGCTGATCTGGGTGTTTTCTAAGTGCCCTAAAGAATCCATATGAATTATAACAGACGATTCCTTGCTATGGTGTCATCGGAAGTAATTGTATTAAGAAAATCAATTGAGAAAGTTATGCATCATCTCACCCATAACTTCAAGAATTGCCCTTGCCATTAATTCATAAATGTGTAATAAATGTGTAATCCTCAACTGATTATGCCATATTTGTGTATTACCAATCTCTACATTTACAGCCACAGTTTAGAGTTTTTCTTATGTAGGATAAAGTTATACTAGCTAATCTCCTGATTATAGTATTTTACCATTTACTTTTAAATTTCTACCTTTACCTATGCATTTTCGGAATTCACATGGAATCTGTGGATGATCCGCTCAGAGCCAGTATAACTCTCCCCCCCTTTTTTTTTTTGCGGTACTGGGGATTGAACCCAGGGGCATTCTACCTCTGAGCTACACCCCCAGACCTATTTTTTATTCTTTATTTTGAAACATGGTTTCACTAAGTTGCGGACAGCCTCACTAAGTAGCTGAGGCTGGCCACGAACCGGGATCCTCCAGTCTCAGCCTTCCAAGTATTGGGATTACAAGCGTGCACCACCACGCCTGGCTGCATAACTCCTTTGATTTGGAAAGGGGTACTCAGTAATGAGTCGGCTCCTTCTGTGGATCAATCAGGATGTGGTTAGAAACTATTTCAGGTCAATCAAACATTAGTGTTCACAGTCAAACTTTCTAATCATAAATGACTGACTTACTAAAAAGAGATCTTAGTATCCTAGGATGGGTCATGCATTTTCCCATTGAATATGTACTTTTTACTCCAAATTTATATTGCCTGGAGTTTGGGCTCTGGAGTTAACATATCCATCATAGTTAGTTCCTCTACTTCCCAGCTCTGTATCCTTGGGTAAATGACCTAACCTCTCTTTTCACTATCCTCCATGAGAGGGAATGATGGTTACAGCGATGCTTCCTCATGGTATGTATAGTCAGATAAAATGGAAGAACATGTGTGAAGCAATTGTTATAGTACCAGCCCAAGGAAAATTCAGATTATTATATTCTACTCTGTTCCTATTTAAATACTATGAGAGATTAAAAGGGAAAGAAAACCAACCCTTCCCCCACTCAAAAAAAAAACTGGTATGTACCAAACACTCAGTGTGTTAGTTGATACCCTGGCAGCATCTCACTGTGTCTTCTCAGCCTCGATCCAGGTAAATGCCTTCACCTCCACTTTCCAAATGAGAAAATAAGTCTCCATGAATTGGAGGTCATGGAAACAGCAGGGGTTGACCCCACTCTGTCTAACTCCAAAGTCCGTGCTCTGGTCTGGACACCCTCCACTGGGTCTCTTTGGGTGGCTCCCAGCTCTGATTCTGTGATTTCCCTGTGGTCATTTTGGAGGCTCAAGGTTGGCTTTGCGCTCACAAACTCACTCTGCTCTTCATTTATCAGGGAACATTCTTTCTTTACATTCCACAACTGCAGACCTTGTCCCGTTCCCTCTGACGTCGTATTTCATGCCCACTGGGTTCTAGTTATATCTACAAGAATACAAGCAGCCCCATTTTTCCCTCTTATCCTTTCTCCTTCCTTTTAATAAAAAGTTGTGTATAAACCAAAGAGCCAGAAAGTTATCTTGGCCAAAGGAATTCATTAATTTGTTTTTATGTTGAAAGTATGAATTGTCCTTGGAGGTTTGCCCTTTCCCTCCCCAGCAGGCTAGATTCATGATCAAATAATGTGCAGGGCTTAGTCTCTCTAGAAGACCCACAATTTGATTCTTTGAAGCTTCTTATGTTTGTTAAGATAATTAGTAGCTGTTAATAGGGACTAAAAAACAATTTATATAAAATGTTACACAGTCCAAAGTCAAAGTGGGCCAAGGTTTTTAAAGGTGCTCATTATTTTAAATGAATGGAATATGAGCTGATCTTAAGAGCATTCTATTCTCAGAAACACATTCCAAAAAATAACATTAGTTAGAACCAATATCATGTAAAATTTATTAATTAATTAATTAATTTTTTTTTTGCAGTACCAGGGATTGAACCCAGGGGCATTCTACCTCCGCGCTACACCCCCGGCCCTATTTTTTATACTTTATTTTGAAACCGGGTCTCATGAAGTTGCGGAGGGCCTCACTAGGTAGAGGGAGAGAGAGACAGAGAGAGAGAGCTGAGGTTGGCCGCGAACCCGGATCCTCCGGTCTCCACCTCCCAAAGTACTGGGATTACAAGCGTGCGCTACCACGCCTGGCTCATGTAAAATTTATAATTACTATTTCCTTAGTCTTGTTCTTGTTTGCCGATTGTAGTTGGGAGTCCTTGAAAACATGGTACCCTTGACTTTCTGAGACTGGCTGATCTCAGTTAGCATAATATTCTCTAGTTCCATCCATTTTCCTGCAAATTACATAATTTGGTTCTTCTTTATGGCCGAGTAAATTCCATTGTATGTATATAGCACATTTTCTTTATCCATTCATCTGTTGACAGACACCTAGGTTGGTTCTATAATTTGGCTACTGTAAATTGTGCTGCTATAAACATGGATATACATGTGTCACTACAGTATTCTGACTTTCTTTGGAAAAATACTAAGGTGTGGTATAACTGGATCATGTGGCAGTTCCATTCCTAGTCCTTTTTTTTTTGCAATACCGGGGATTGAACGCAGGGGCGTTCTACCTCCGCGCTACACCCCCGGCCCTATTTTTTATACTTTATTTTGAAACCGGGTCTCATGAAGTTGCGGAGGGCCTCACTAAGGAGAGAGAGAGAGACAGAGAGAGAGAGAGAGTGAGAGAGCTGAGGCTGGCTGCGAACCCAGATCCTCCAGTCTCCGCCTCCCAAAGTACTAGGATTACAAGCGTGCGCCACCATGCCTGGCTCCATTCCTAGTCTTTTAAGGAAACTCCATACCTATCTCCATAGTGGTTGTACAAATTTGCAGTCCTACCAACAGTATCTAAGAGTTCCTATTTCCCCACATCCTCGCCAGTATTTATTATTGTTTGTATTCTTGATGATTGCCATTCTAACTGGAGTTAGATGGAATCTCAGTGTAGTTTTAATTTGCATTTCCCTGATTGCTAATGATGTTAAACATTCTTTCGTATATTTTTTGGTGATTTGTATTTCTTCTTTTGAGAAGTGTCTATTCAATTTGGCTGTTGGGCTTTAATTTTAAGTTAGAAAAGTATGGGTAGGCAATGTAGATGTGCGGTTGTTGTTTTTCTAATGGACATTGATCAGAAGACATTTACTTGATTTGCTAATAGTATTCACCTTAAAATAGGATTATCTATGCTGAGCATTTTTTAGATCTATGGTTTATAATACCTGCCAGCAGTTTTACACACACACACACACACACACACACACACACACACACACACACACCTATTATTTGGATTCCTGAGATCCTCTTTGTTCAATGACTGCCATTTGTCTTTAGCTTTCTTTTGTTGCTCTTTTAGCTTTTAACCACCTATGGCTCACTTTTGTCACTTGTGAGGAGGATATGAAAACGAGAAGAAAGGAAGGACTCAAAGGATTACCTTCACCCTTTCCACACTTCTCCCCAAACAATTGGAAAGTTGAGCAAAATGCTTTATCCCAAATTAAATGTGCATATTTGAAACCACAGGTCTCTGAGCCACCGTGGGCTGAAAGTGAAGCTTGAGATAGAAGTCCCAAAGCTGATCTTTTGCCAAAACCCCAGCCAGGCCAGAGGGAATCCCATGAGGGCAACTCTGGGGAAATAAAAGTTTATTGCATATTTGTTCTCTGCCCCTTTCATCTCACTTTAAAACCATAGAACTCTAAGCTTTAGCCGAGGAAGAATGAAGAAAACAAATCCAGGGAAGGTTGTGGATCAGAATCTTCACTGTGCAGGGGAGGATGGAGGATTCTTTGTCAAACTTGGCAGAAATTCTCACTGGTGCTTCTACGGATACTAGTCTTCACAATTCTGGGACTTGTCCAAGGTGACGGCTAAGATGTATCCACACCTCCCACACTTCATGCATAAAAACGTTAAAGTTGAAGACATGAAGCTATCCAGCATTTTGCATCAGTGTCTTAAATCCTTCAGCACTGAAACGTGGAAGCTGGGTCCACATGCGTGCTTCTTTGCTGGCACCTGTAGTAAGAAGCAGGCAGACACAGAGATGGCAGATCTAATGGATTAGCCCTTGGCTGCCTCTTGAGAGTTAAGGAAGCAGTTATGCTTCCAGCTTACTCAGCCTTTCTAGTCTACACATAAATCACAGGATGGGTGATCCCTCCCACGGCTGGGAGCCACTAGAGGTGGCAGTCGCTGGTGCTTGTCTGTTCATTCTTTCTCTGCTTAAATCATAAAATCACAAAATTTTAAGAACTGTAATTTAAAAATCCACCAGATGAATCCCATCATTGTGGAAATAAGAAAGCTTCAGAGTTGCACAGTTAATGACACTGACCATAAGTCCTGACTCTCATTTTGGAACTCTCTTTAGTGTCACATTGCAGCCTGAGAAACCCCTGTTCTGGGCCCTTTGACATCATTGCTGCTGCTCCTAATGGCCACTTGACATGGAATGAGCAAAGTACAAACTCCAAGAAAGGCAAAGTTAAATAATGGAATGCTGGGGTCCCCCCACACACACACACAATTTTTGGAACATTTTCCCCCAGGTCCATAGAAATGTCAGCCCGTCACCCTCTCAGAAACTGAAGATGTTATGACTGTGTTGTGCCTAGAAATATGGATACAGTATATTGTTAGGTTACAAAAAATAATAAGTTAGCCGGGCATGGTGGTGCACACCTGTAATCCCCGTACTTGGGAAGCTGAGACAGGAGGATCTAAAGTTCAAGGATAGCCTCAGCAACTTAAAGAGACCCTGTTTCAAAATAAAAAATAAAATAGGGCTGAAGATGTAGCTCAGAGGTAGAACATACCCCTGGGTTCACTCCCCAGCACCACACACACACACAAAAAAGTTACAGAATCATATGTAAACAATGATCTAATCTATGTTTTAAATATGTGTTTAAATATACATACAAAAGTCTGGAAAACTATACTCTAGGCAGTTAACAATGTTTATCTCTCAGAGTAAAATTACAAGGAGACATTCACTTTTGGTTTATTGCCTGAATATTTTGCAGACATCATTTTTCGTCTAAAAATCAATAAAGATATTTATTGGGGTAGTAGAGAGAGAATCTGGCTTAAGAGTGTGAATCTAGACGCCCTATGGTAGGTATCAATAATGAAGGTAGGCATAAAGTTACTAACCATTTAAATTAGTGAACTACTGGCTATTCAAATCTAGCTGGCATTTACTGGCATTTACTTGGCAACTGCAGAAACCACCTGGCACAATAATAGGTTCAATAACCATTTGGTATATTCATTCATTCATTCATTCATTCACTCAGTTCATTGATACTTATTGTGTATAAAAGATTTGGTCCCAGTGGTCTGGCAAGAGGAAGAGGGCGAAAGCAACTGTGATACCCGGAGCGCTGACCCAGCTCCTGGAGGATTAAACACAGAGCCAGGTGTCCTCAGCTGAATGGGCGAAAGAAAATGCAAGTGATCTGGATTTAGTGCTAAGCCCACAATCTGTTACAGTTTTTTTACATAAGAAATTACTTTCTGGAGTTAATGAGTTCATTTCCTCCTTTAAAACACTTCTACAGAAATTTCCTTGTAGAAGTTTCAGACAAGTGACTCAGGGCCTCTAGTACTTCCTAACAGAAGAGGAGCACAGGATGGTAGGATAGGGACTGAGCTAAGACGTTGCTAAACCAGAGCTGATACACTTTTCACCCTAAGGGCTCCTGAGTTGGGTTACTCATTGATACACAGAAGAGAGTAAAGCAATGGAAATCAGGAAATTACCCCCCCCTTTCCCTTAGAAATAAAACATGTTGAGCCAGGCAAGGTGGCACATGCTTGTAATCCCAGTACATGGGAGACTGAGCCAGGAAGATCTCAGGTTGGAGACCAGCTTCAGCAACTTGTTTCAAAATAAAAGAATAAAATAGGGCTGGGGGTGTAGCTCAGAGGTAGAATGCCCCTGGGTTCCAGCCCCAGTACCCCCTACACACACACACACACACACACACACACACACACACACACACGAAGAAAGAAAGTGAGAGAGAGAGAGAGAGGAAGAAAGAAAGAAGAAAGAAAGAAAGAAAGAAAAAGAGAAAGAAAGATAGAAAGAGAAAGGAAGGAAGGAAGGAAGGAAGGAAGGAAGGAAGGAAGGAAGGAAGGAAGGAAGAGAAAGAAAGGCACCATGCTATGGGATGATTTGTGCCTTTCTATTTAAATGCTGGGTAATCCTTCTGCACTGTAGCTGCAAATCCGAGCACAGGGGTTGGCCTGCCTCCCCCATCCAGTCCCGCAGTTTCATTCCTGGAGGGATGTTTCGGTCCCACCAGAGCGTTCACGTTCATTCCTTTCTCCTAGGATGCCCTGGGGTCGTATTTATTGGACACCTCTTTTTAGTGTGTAAAGAAAAAAAATAAAAACCAGAATTAAAAACTGGGGAGAATCATTCCTTAACGTGCCGCTAACATCTCTATTGGCTTAGAAAAGTTCAATTCTTTCCCGTTTACCAATTCTCCTGGAAAGTTCCAGGAAAGCCCGGTTTGTAACTTGGCCGCCCCAGGAAGGGGATTGCGACCAGAAACGTGCAAGCGGGCGGGACGAGGTCTGGAGAAGGGGCGGGAAGCCGCTAACCTGGGGCATCGTCCCGGGCCCGCGCCACGCCCCCCGCCCGGCCCGCCCGCCGCGGGACTCTTATTTTGAAGCCGGCGGCCGCCGCGGTCCGGGCTCCCTGAGTCACTGCGCGGCGTGGCGCGCTATATAGCGCCGGTACCTGCCCGCGCCGCAGCCCGCGGACCTGAACGCCCACCGCTCGCCCGGCGGGATTGCGGAGCTGCGGGGGCGCGGCCGGGGACCCCAGGTAGGCGCGGGGTGTCGGCGCGCTGGCTGGTGGGAATGCTTGAACTGAAGGGCGCGGGGGGCGCGGGGTGGCCGGCGAGCTCGGGCGGGGGAGGTCTAGACGCGGGCGGGGTGCACAGCCGGCTTGCAAGCTCAGTTTCCACCCAGCCCGGGGCCTCTCCCGAGCCCCCTCCTCCAGCTTGTCTGATCTGAGCACCGACCTCCGAAAGCTGAGCTCCAGATGGGAACTTTTGCATCACTGTAACAGGGTCGGGGCTGGAGGAGATGCTTAGCCGCCACCGATCGTCCCTCCCTCTCTTTTTAACTTCTCCTGACTCCATCCCTCGCTCTGCCGTGGCCCCACTCCTCGCGCGCAGAGAAAGCGGGGCTGCCAGAGATTTGGGGTGGGGGCTGGGAGGGGGAGATGACCTCATTCTCTGGCAGCTGGCGGGCTGGGGGAGGAGGGGTCTTTCCGACCCGAGCCCAGCCGGGGCCCGGCACCCTCGCGCCTCCCCGAGCCCAGCCTCCTCCCTCTGGGATGTTCGCCCCACTTTGGCGCCATTCCCAGAAAGTCTGATTGTGAGTTGGGGGATCGCGCCGGCCTGGTGCGGTGGCCCGCACGCAGTAGGTGCTTCTCCTGGGCTGGCCGGTGTGTGGCCGCAGTTCCCCTCGGCGGCCCCGGGCCGCTTTGTTAGCGCGCCCCCGGCGCAGACAACTCGAGCCGGATCCTGGGGACCGCCAGACTGGTCCCGTGCAGGGCGATGTGTATTCAGAAGCCCGCGGGGGACGGGGTGGGGGAGGGGGCTTCCCATCCTTTGCCTTTTTTAACACTAGGGGGTGGCTCTGTCCGGAATGGTGAGTGGTCCACACTCCAGAAAGGAGTTTGGTCACACTGGAGCCCGGATCAAGGCTGGGGACTTTTGCTGTCGCGCCAGGGACTGGCGGGTCGCACTGGGGATGGCGGCCAGTCTCGATGGGGTCTCTGGACACTGTCATCTCTCCTCCCTGCTGAGCTGGGTCTTGCACTAGTAGCAGGCCTGGACAAGCCAAGCCGGGTTTACTGATCTTCAGGCTAAACACTCTGGCGACTGTGTGCGATCTGCAGACCAGAGCTGGCTCAACTCCATTTTGGTATGCAGTCAGAGAATTAGCCTGAGAAAGGCCGAGAGGGCAGGTGAGGTGTCTGGGGTACCCAAGAAGACATCCCCGAGGAAGCCGCCTTTGAAAAGGTGCCCTCACACCGCTCCCGCCCCACCCCCACCCTCCAGGCAAAGGGTGGTCTCACTGGCTGTAGCAACTGCCCAGTCTGGACATGAGGACATTTTCTTGATTAGTGTTATTAAGGCTCCTGTCAGAACTGGCCACTACCCAAGGGAACGTTGGCTGCTCCTTGTCCGGGGATTTGGGGTTACTCTGGAACCCACTATTACCATGCAAAAGCAGCATCTTTCTTTTTAAATCTCCCATCAAAGAAGTCCCCCCCAAGACTTTATTAGACTTTGGTTTAGCCATGAGGCTTGAGTGAAATTTTTTTTTTTTTTGCATAGGCAGTTTATATTGATTGATAAAGGAGACATACGAAGTACACATAGTTTTACACCTTAGACTGATGGAAAGATTTATAAGTGGTTAGGCTTATAAACACTAAACACTAAACCTATAAAAGTAGACGAGCTAAATAATCAACAGATTTTTCAACTAGTTCCTACCTTCCCCCCTCCCTTTTTTCCTGATTCTTCTAAATATTTTTGTCTTTAGAAAAAGGAGTGGGGGTGGGTTCCGCCCACACCACATCCCTTTAAGAAACTGAGCATAAGCACGCCCACATTGTAACCATGTCCTTGGCTATACAAGACCTTGATGAGCTGGGTCAGGAGCATGGGTAGGTGGTTGGAAATAAGGTGGCTTTATTTTCTTTGTTGAAATCCATGAATCATAAACTTCGGACAGCTGACATGGTACAATAGCTCACCTGCTTTAAATGATGTAATAAGTGCATTCCCTCTCTGTCCCAGGTGAAGACAATGACTTAGTAAACAATAGAGAGATGTCCTACTTACAGTAATGTGGGTATTGCTTCAGCATAGTCTTAGGGGCTCTAGATACAGTTACTAGTTAATATTTTAGGTTTAAGGATAAGAATTGAATAGTGCTGACCACATTGCATTGTGGTTGATCTTCAGAAATTACTGTATTGTCTTAAACATAAAACTAGTATTTTTAAAACTTTGCTGTGAGCTGTATTACTTGTACTAGCTTTGAAGGTACTTGCCTCTTTTTTCAATATGTTATTTTTCCCAGGTTAAAGTAAATTTTTGGTGCTACTATAGTTGAAGTAACTGTCACTGAAACAGAAAGCATTTCCTGGAAATTACCAAAGAGTCCACACTGTTTAAGGTGCTAAAACCATTATTTCAAGAGGAAATTATTAATTTGTTCAAATAATTGTCGATTGTCTGGAGAATTATTAATTTTTACCCTCTTTCCAGATTTATTTCATGATCATAAGAAACTGTAAAAATATGGATGGCATCTTGTTTGTGTGTATTTCCATATAAACAATTTTGTATCAAAATGTATTGTACTTTTTCAACACTTATTTCAGAAGATCCAGATAAACATTGGGTAACCCAAGGTTACTGTACTTCAGAAATTATTCACTACTTTACATCTTGCAAAGTAACCCTCTCCTTCAAGTAAATTGGAGAGGTAGTCACTAAATATACACTTTAAAAAAATAATGATATGTTCAAAGTGCACTAAACACTTCCTGTGAATGTGCTCTGGATTTTTTATACATATCATCCCATTCCAGTAATACTCTTTTGTGACACGCTGCAAGAAATGGGTTCTACCAGATATAGGAGAGGTAGGGATTCTCTCCAGGATCATAATGAGATAAAACCGAAGAGCTCACTTCTTTGTTCTGTCTCCCCGGTTTTTGGCTCTAGACACTCCCTTGAGATTGCATTGATTCAAGGGATTTCTTACAGAGAAGCTCTGTATCAGTGTCAGAGGATAAAGAATTAGAGATGGTAGAGGAGAAGGGTTTCATCCAAGGGGATCTAATGACTAGAAAGCATCAGCCCCTTGTTGTAGAAAAGGCAAAGGCCTGAGGAGAAGATGGGAGGGAAGATACCTGAGGGTCAGGGAGGGCAAAGCCCCACTGTGAGCCTAGTGGCAGGCACCGTTTTCTGCTCAACCTCAAGGACAACTTCAGATTTCTTCCCGACAGTAAATCTGAGCTGTCTTATTGGTTATGTGCTTTAGGGTTAACCATAATTGGTAACACAGCCATTCCAGTTAGGTGAGCTGCTCTTGCTTGTGTGTCTTGGAGGAGGAGTGCAGTACACATCTGAAAATGTGGGATGGTTAGAGAATGTCAGTGCGGAGCCTCCCTCCGAATGCACGGGGCTGCCAGAGCATCACCACCGTGCTAAGGGAAGCTGGTGATTTCCACAGCCTGGCGCTGACTCTTGGAAGGCATAAAGCTTATTGGATGGAAAAGATTCTCTGGAGGGAGAAGCTGCCATTTGCAGACAAGGTGTGTCAGCCAGAAGCAATGAGCAGTAACCGTTTTCTGGTTTCTATTGGCAAAAGCTTTGCATTTTTTAAAATACAGAAGTGTTAAAAATAGACTCGAGAAGACTCACAAAGCCAAGGAAAAAGAATAGACATTAGAGTTTCACCAGGGAGGGGGGAAGAAGAGAACTAACCTTTGTTAAAAAGCAATTACTAACCAGGCCCTTGAGTTTGCACAAAGTTCTCTGAGGTGGGCAGCCATGTTTCCTGGACTTGGGGAAGTGGAATGCGGTATCCCGTCCACCAGAGATGAAGATACGCCTGGCCCACCAAACACAGGCCTCTGCAGCTTGGTGTTTCTGTCCAGGACATCGGGATGCCTCTGTGAAGCCATCCACCTCCCTGAGCAGGACAAGGCCCTAGGCTTCCAGCTGTGGTGTATTCTGAATGTGGATGTGTGAAACTCATTGCTGGGAACTCTGAACACACATTTTCATTGAAACCATGTCACACTTAGTGGTTAGGTTCCCAGGCCAGCACAGAGATCATGGCTGAAGGCTTCTGCTTTATTAATAGTACCATAGAACGAGCCACTATATATAACATAGATGTTGTGGGAAAATGCACTCAGCTCCAACTTGAACTTTTCAAGGTTTTTAATCCCAGCAACAATAGCAAAGGAACCTGACTTCTTTTCCATTTTAACCCTGAGGGAAAATAAAGGTACAGTAGGTAGAGAGTTTCCTTTCTACTCCCCTTATGCTAACAGAGACCCCACCCTGGGTCTACAGAGCTGTGGAGAGGGGGCCCTGGCAGTAGCTGCCTTTGTAGCATCCGAGGGAAGGAGGAGAAGGAGGAGAGGGCACAGATAACAGGGAAGAAGTAGGCTCCAGTTGTCAATCATTTCTGGGACCCAGTTTGGATGGCTTCTCCATGTGAGCTGCCTGGTGACTGTCATTATTTCCTTACTAAACATAATTTTTCCTATAGAATGTAGGCCTAGACATTAACACTACTTAGCTGGATGTTCACTAGATGTAACACTACTTGGAATGTGTTCAGTATTCTTAAAGTCAGGGTTAGATTTTAGATGGAATCTTTAACAGTAGAAGGAAAGCTAATACACAGGCATCTTATTTTTCTTTTTTGTTGTCAGTCAGCTGAATTCCCAAACCAATATTGATTTGGGATTGGACAGACTTAAGGTAAACTTGGATGCTGATGTGTTATTTATTTATTTATTTATTTATTGTGGTACTGGGGATTGAACTCAGGGGCATTCTACCTCTGAGCTATACCCCCAGCTCTATTTTATTTTACCTATTTATTTTTTTGGAAACAGGGTCTTGCTAGGTTGTTGAGAGTCTTGCCACATTGCTGAGGCTGTCCTCGAGCCTACAATCCTCCTCTCTCAGCCTCCCAAGTACTGAAATTTTAGGTGTGCACACTATGCCCGGCTATATTATAATATTCTAATAATCATAGACTAGGGTTTTGTTGAACACTTACTTTGTGCCAGAAATTGTGCTAAAATATCTCATCCTTGATGCCATTGAACCTTGACCACAATCCATCCCTTGTAGCAAGTACTGTCAGCACCCCCATCTTATCAATGATGGAAGCAGGATTTGGACAGGGTAAGTAATTTTTCCACAGTTACACAGAATCAGAAATAGCAGGGCTGGGACCTCATTAATTCAACAAATATTGTTGAGCAAGTCCTGTGCCCCAGGCACTGTGCTAGACTGTGGGAATAAAACAATGAACTAAATGGACAAACATACAAAAATCCTTGACCTCATAGAACTTATGTACCAGTGGTAGGAAACGAACCACAAACACAGTAAACTAAATATCGAGTGCTTCCAATGGAGTTATATGCTACAAGGAGAAAATGAAGCTAGGGAGGAGAATAAGGGACGCCAGGTTGGGGATGCAGTTCGGGGACATAGAAGAGTGACTGAATCAACGCAATGAGTCCAGGAGGGTTGACACTATTGTTTCTCACACTGAACCACTTTATTCTGTAACAGTGTTTGAGTACGTGCCATCCTCATCAGGCACTGTAAATCCTCCAGCAAGCGACTGGGCGGTATCCAAGAACAACTCACGAAGGGCTTCACCTTGTCTATGCGGCGTCAGGGAGGATGGGACGATAGCTAGAGGTCACCCCGGGAGAAGACCTGGATCTGGTGCAGGAGAGAGGGCGTGGCTTAGACAAAGAGCAGAGGTGCATGCGGCTGTGTGGGAACTGTGATGGGAGCTCATGAGAGTTCTCTCTCTCTCGCTTCTGCTTTCTCAGTGAAAGGCAGACTGCGTCCATCCGCTGAGAAAGTGTTGGGCAGGCTGGAGGGCAGCTTGAGAAGAGATGTGTGCTGGTCACCTGAGAGTGAGGGGCCTGGATTTACCTGGTGAAACGGACGCTTGGCATCTGGCAACATCCAGTTCTCACTCTTAACATCCTCAGTATCCCAGAGCTCAGAATTCTCTACTTGACTTTTGAAGAGGACTGACTTGTGATTCTTTGCTCTACCTGTTACTTACTTAGAGCAAAGCCTGTGCTTATATGTGTGTGGTTGGTGTTTGTTGAGTGACTACTGTGGCAAGCCTCCTGCATGCTTGTCCACAAATTTCATTTAAAATTTCTGTCCTAAAGCCTGGTGTGGTGGCGCACGCTTGTAATCCCAGTACTTGGGAGGCTGAGACAGGAGGATCACAGGTTTGCGGCCAGCCTCAGCTACTTCCTGAGGCCCTCCGCAACTGAGTGAGACCCTGTTTCAAAATAAAGAATAAAATATAGGGCTGAGGATATAGCTCGGAGGTAGAATGCTCCTGGGTTCAATCCTCAGTACCACAAAAAAAAAAAAAAATTCTGTCCTAATTGTCACATTGTTCTGTCTCTGCTCTGAAATGCTCTGACACTTATAGTCCCTAAAATAGCACTTGTGTCCCAAGTGCTAACTCAATTGCTAATTATTTAATTGAGTTAATCCTATCTCCACATTGATTAAGTTTTAAACTATGAGAGAGTTCTTAATTGTGTATTTTTTCTTTTCCTTTCTTTTTTTTTTTCCCTCTTTTGATACTGAGGATTGAACCCAGGGGCATTCTACCTCCAAGCTATACCCCCAGCCCTTTTTATTATTTTTATTTTGAAACAGGGTCTCACCAAGTTGCTGAGGCTGGCCTCCAATCTGCGATCCTCTTGCCTCAACCTCCCAAGTACTGGGATTACAGACACACCCCACATGCCGGGTTGTATGCTCTTTTGTATTTGGCAGTAGCAACCTAAACTGAACCTTGTTCCTGCCAGGCCTTATCCTTCGTCAAGGCCAGCAGGGCTGGCTCCTCCTCTACTTAATCACTGCTTGGTAGCTGCACACTGTTGGCGAACAGTATAAGTAGTCAGCTGGGACACAGAGAAACCAACTGGGGTGGTTAGAATAATGCAAGAAATAAATATTGGGTGATCTCAACTAACTTAGAGGCATAGGGACTGAAGCAGGGGGATTCTAGGGACAGTTGGATGCCACTGGCTGCCCTGGGTGCTGGGGGTCTGAGAGGGGAGGGGAGGCACACGCGTCAAGGGTTACTGCCCAGGCTCTGCCAGGCGGTGTGTAGATGGAGCTGCCTTTTGCAGAGGTAAGCCCAGGGGAAGGAGCAGCTCTGAGGGAAGGCAAGTATAGTCCTGAGTATCCCAAGTGGACATGTCCAGGAGATAATTGGATATGTCAGGCTGAGATCTGAGTTGGGGGGGACAGCGACTGGGGAATTGTCACCCCAGATGATAATCAAAGCCTCGGCAGAAGATGACGTTGCCCCCAAAGAGGGCATAAAGTGAAAAAATTGGACTCTGTGTTTGAATGTTGAGTAAAGTCAACCTTAGCTGTTTCACTAAGCAGGGCAATAAGTTTGCAAAATCTGCCCAGCGACAGAATATTGAAGTAAAGCACATCCCAGTAAAACCACAAATGGATTGACTCAAAACTGGAGTTGGAAAAAAGTTGTGGTTTTTCTTGGTAAAGCCTCATTTTCTACTTGTCTTCCTAACTAAAAATGAATGTGCTTGTATGGAAGGTGACATGTGGACTTTTCAAAAGATCTATTTTGGGTTTCTATTAAGAGGCAAAATCAATCCACATGCACTCCATACTTCTCGCACATCATAGCATTTAGTTATGTAACAATGTTTGAGTACGTACTGTCCACACCAGCAACTATAAATCTGTCCAGGCAAGTGACTATAAGATATTCAGGGGTAGTAGATAAGGAGTTGACCTCGGTTTTCCAAGGGGAAGCTTTTATTTACAAGACAGAGTGGTACCTAAGAAATTGCAAATGTTTGCAAATCTTTTTTTTTTTTTTTTTGGTACTGGGGATTGAATCTGGGGACATTCTACTTCTGGGCTGCACCCCAGCCCTATTTTATTTTTAAATATTGAAACAAGGTCTCACTAAGTTGCTGAGGGCCTTGCTAAATTATTGAGGCTGGCCTTGAACCTGTGACCCTCCTGTCTCAGCCTCCCAGGTACTGGGATTATAGGTGCATGCCACCATACCTGGTTGCAAATATTTTTAAAGGGCAGAAAAATCCAGGAGTAAGACAGCAGCTATCCAAACCCCTGCATTCCTTGTTGCTTCTTTATATACAACCAGCAGGCATCGTCAGCAACATAGAAAATTATACTGTTTAGCATCAGTTCATCTTCTGCCCTTCCAGAAAAATTCAACAGTGTGCGGTAGATGTCAGCAAAATTACCAGATGTGTGAAGCTGCTAGACCTTAACTCAGGTCACTTTCTTTGCCTCAGAGTACAAATAGATGACATAATCTTGACAAGTTGCTAAAAAAAAAGTTATTTGGAATTATTTTATGTTAAAAGGTTTTTGTTGTTGTTTTTATTGTGGTACTAGGGATTGAACTCAGGGGCATTCTACCTCCAAGCTACTCCCCCAGCCCTTTTTATTTTTCATTTTGAAATAGCATCTCTCTAGGTTACTGAGAGTCTTGCTACGTTGCTGAGGCTGGCTTCAAACCCGCCATCCTCCTGTCTCAGCCTCCCAAGTATTGGGATTACAGATATCCACCACCATGCCCGGCTATATTAAAAGATTTTTAAAAGCCTGAATTTACATCCAACATAAGTACATCAAGGTTGTGATGTACAAAATCCAATGCTATATGTGAGGACAAAGTTGTCATTCATCTAAAAGCACCAGGACATTTGCCATTTGCCAGTAGGAGAGCTGGGGTCGGACAGATGTCCTTACCTCCACCATATAGACTTTTAAAAAGTCAAGTGCTTAGAAGTGACTTTCCCAGGGTATGGTGATTGTAGGACTTGGATCTCCCGAGTCCAACTGTGTTTTTCTTTTCAGTGCACCAAGCATCCTCTGAGACACAGAGTGATGTTATCCCTTGAAAATGTGCACCAAGGGCAACTGCAGAATTTTCCGAAAGCTTAAGCACAGATGGCAAATCTGGCACAGTCAAATCGAGAGCACTGATTAGAAGTCCAGGAAAGTTTTTAAGGGTCAATGCTAAAGGTTTAAAATCCTAAAAAAGGCAATTCCAAAAGAACAGTCTTGTTGGGTCACGGAGGGCAGCACACAGGCGCACCTTCCGCAGCGTGGCCACCTGCCCTGGCCCAGCAGCGAGGAGGAGCTCAGCCCTTGGATGACAGTCGCTGGGGTCCAGGCACTCCCTGGCCACTTTGTCCCTCTGTGCCTCCTTAGTGTCTGTAGCTCCCAGGTAAGTTCAATGTGGTCTCTGCAACCGTGCCTGGTGCTCAGTTTTCCAGGGTATTCATTTCCTAGCCCTATTGTTGTGAAATTTTTCTATTTATTAAGCCAAATACAGGTCTGAAAATGAAAGAGGAGGATAATCACTTTGGACTCCTGAAGGCTTCCTCGATGTTACTGTGTCTCTAGTCTTTTCATTTTACTGTAGTGTCCCTCTTAAATCTATAATTAGGATACATTGCTAAATTGCAGTGAGAGCGAATGCTTTCATATCCTGTGTAGGACAATAAATATTGGCTTACGGGGTGTTTAAATAAAAGGTAATTATGTAGCGTTCATAAGGTAATACAGTTGCATTGTTACTATTCTGTCATTTGAAGAATTAGCAAAGACTGTGATAAAGACTGAGTGTCTTGAAACAAAGTCTGGTTGAACAGTTGGCTCAGCTCTGAATCGGGTTTGATTTTTCTCTGTATATCATGGTTTGGGGATTTTCTTCTGACTTTAAGGTGATCTGATCTCCCTTTTATTCTCTGTGCTCTAGCTATAGTTTCAGATACAATATCCCTTCTGCAGTGTAGATAAAAAATTTAAAAACAAAAAATAATTTCACTTTTCTTGGTGACAAGCATTCAACTAAAATTACAAAATAGGAAAATCCTGGTGGCGTGCCAGCTCTCAGCAGTCTAACTAAAGGCAGAAGCATTATGAAACTACAGGATCCAACAGAATCTTTGAGTCCTCTTCCGGCAGGGTCAATATACACCTGGGTTTTTCCTTGGGCACCCAGAGATCTGCAGCTTGGTGTGAGAATCTTGCCTGACGATACAGGGAGGTGTAGAAAGTGCACCTTGCAGCCTACTGCTCTCTGCTGCCTTCTTTTATTTTCTGAGCCAGCTGAGGAGACAGCTGAGATCCCAAGTCTATCTTCTGATGGGCTGGTAAATTGTAGTTCAGCCTGTCCTCAACCAGCTTTTTCCTGGACTATCCACATTACTTATGTGGTCTCTGTTTGCTTCTGTTAAAACAGAGAGACTAGAAGAGAGGAGCACTAGGTCCTTCTCAGCTTTTTTATTTTTTTATTTTTTGTTTTTTTGGTGGTGCTGGGGATCAAATCCAGGGGCATTCTACCTCTGAGAGCTCTACCCCTTTCTTTTATCTTTTGTTTTGAAACAGGATCTCACTAGGTTGCTGAAAGTCTTGCTAAATTGCTGAGGCTGGTCTCAAACCTGAGATCCTCCTCTCTCAGCCTCTTAAGTATTGGGATTATAGGTATGCGCCACCACAGCCCACAGCCAGCACATTCTCTTTTTTCTTTTCTGGTACTGGGGATTGAACCCAGGACTTTGTGCATGCTAGGCAAGTGCTCTACCACTGAGCTACATCCTCAGACCTTGATCCTTCTCAGCGTTAATAGCCTAGCCACAGGAGGAGGGAATTAAAAGACATTTCCATCAATTCTGCCTCTGTCCTTTTCACCATCGTCTCACGCTCTCATGAAGTATTTGGTTGAAACACTTAGGAAGTCTTAGTCAGTATTCTCACTGCTATAATCTAAAACGACTAACCACACAGTTTAGAGGAAGATTCATTTGCCCATAATTTCTTGGAGATTCCAGGTTCAGTCCATGTGAGGCCAGGGTCTGGAGCTCAGGGCACGGTGGCAGGAAGCAGAGAGTGGGAGAGCGAGGCTCTGCTCTCACATCACAGAGGCCGGAAGCAAGAAAGCCAGAAAGCAAGGAGATTCAAAGACACAAGCACAATCCCTAAGGCCACACCGCCAGGGACCCACCTTCTCCAGCCACACCCACCTGCGTAGATGACCACCAGATGCATCCTTTGTAATAGATTTATCTACTGATGAGAGTACAACCCTCATGACTTTACTATATCAACCCTGAGCTCTTCACGGGACATTCTGTATCTGACCATAACAATGACTTTGTGGGATATGATTCCCTAATCATGGAGAAGTAGAGATATGAATCTCAGACTTTAGTAACTGCCACATTCTCATTCCAATTATAAGCCTGTGCATAATCAGTAAAACTATATTAGAAATGAATGCTTCTCAAACACCCCAAGTGCCCATTGGGATGATGACACAGGTGCTTCAGCAAATATGTAGTTGTGTATATAACAATGAACATAGGCCGGGGGGGGATGTGCCCTGTCACCCAACCCAGCAAGCTTTTAAGCATGATTACCATGGTTTTGCCAGAGAGGAATTCTAAATGCAATCAGTTGACCATTAGTGGGCCACAAAAACGTCATTAAAAGACTAACCTGCAAACCTTTTGGCATTTTTATGTTACATTATATTTCAGGAGGTAATACCCTTTGGAGATACTATAATTTGGGAAACAGGGAATTATTAATGAATCAGTGCAACCTCTGGGCTAGGGTAACAGGGAAAAAATTTAACTAGCAAAAATAACAGGTTCCACCTGGTCGGGAGTTGATCTTTTTCTGTTTAGCTCCAATTAGAGAAAAGTTTATATAGTCTAAAAAGAGCATTTAAAATTTATGTATGATTTTCATTGATCTCAGATGGTTCCTAAACCTCAGGATAAACACTTTTAATGTGGTATTTATGAACTCGAAGAGTTCTACGCTGCAGGCGTCGTGCTGGCCCCATTATTCCAGGTAATGATGCTACAATGAGAAGTCCTCCCATTCTGCGGTGGTTTTCTTGTGTACCTTAGTAAAGGCTTTTGCTATTTTAATAGGCAGGGAGGTTTATCACATGAAGTCGAGACCTTCCATATTAGGCTTTTTGGAGACAGACATGCTGGGGATCACATGAGGTGATTTGAGGAAAAAAAATGGAGACTTAATTGCATACGGAGGCTTCTGTGAGGCCAGCAGAGTAAAGAATTCAGTCAAATGATGTCATCCAAGGGTAGCAAGCCCATGCCCGAAAAACTGGCATCAGCTCACCCATACCAAGCCACCTGAGACATTTCCTGGACTGGAAACAATGTTACGGAAATTGGACTTCCCTGCCAACCCCACCACACCTTGCCAAAGCCCAGGCACCTCTCACATCGCCTCAAGAGTATCACAGCTCTGCGCGCACTTACCTAGGAGTTTGTGAACGGGAAGGAGTGGGTGATGCCTGTGTTTTAACAGACCAAAGAAGGAAAATGGGGACATGTGCCTGTGAAAAATGGTGCTTTTATAGTACACAATCCACCGTGAATTATCCCCCATGAAGAAAGTAGTGCAAATCAAAGAGCTTTGACAGGGAGTGTGTGTTTTGCTGTATTTTGTTTTGGGCCTCATTTCTTAGATCACAATAAGCTCACCTTCAGTCATTAAAACTCACGACTGGTTATGCCCAAAAACAAAGGCTGTGCTTGACTGACCTTCCTCTACCCGAGTCCAAATGTATTCAATAAACATTTAATGATGCCATTAGTGTTGGAGGTATGTTCTACGCATTCTGTATTCTCCTTACGATCCTGTAAAATCACCGTTTATCCTTTGTTAAACACACACACACACACACACACACACACACACACACACACACACACACGTGTTTAAGTGAAAAGGCCATGAGAAGTTAAAGAATGTCTTGATTTCAGTGTCATCAGGCGGTCCAGGGCCTGCCCTGTGCTTCTCTCTCTCTCTAAGTCCCAGTCTCTCAAAAAACTGTCTGCTCGTTGGGTGCAGTGGCACACACCTGTAACCCCAATACTTGGGAGGCTGAGACAGGAAGACCACAGGTTCAAAACCAGCCTCAACAACTTAGTGAGACTCTGCTTCAAAAATAAAAAAAATAAAAAGGACTGGGGGTATAGCTCAGAGGTAGAATGCCCCTGGGTTCAATCCCCAGGAACCAAACCAAACCAAAACAAAACAAAAC
Organism: Glis glis; assembly: GCA_004027185.1. Lineage (NCBI taxonomy): Eukaryota > Metazoa > Chordata > Mammalia > Rodentia > Gliridae > Glis > Glis glis. The sequence goes on along the minus strand of PVJS01010206.1, from coordinate 22,073 downwards.
AAAACCCCCAAATCTATCTGCCCTTAGTGTGCAAGACCCTAGGGTTTCTATAGTTTTTTTTGAACCCATACAATTCTGATTTTATCTAAGATTTATTAGATAAATGAGGTGAAAAAAAAGTTGTGCAACAGGAAATTGGATAATAACATCCCACAACATATCTTCCCTGCCAACTTCCTAATAAGTAAGGATTAATTCCAAATACTAAAAAGTATTGTTTATGACATACTTGAAAGTCGTCCCAATGCCTTCAAAAGCTAGCAAACAAAACCAGCGTCCTTCCTTGACTCAGCTTATTCATTCAGTGTGTCCTGTGCTCTGTGTTCACCTGAAAGAGGAAGACATTGACCAGGCTCTCATGAGGAAGGGCAGAGCCCGGTGTGCGTGGGGCCCCATGCCAGCGTGCCAGCATCGCCACCCTGGGGAGGTGTAGCCAGCAGCCCCCAGTGAAGCCCACACATTCATTTCTCACCCCCTACTAGACACAAGCAGTACTTTCCTTTATGTTTAGCAACATGATCCAGAAAGAAATGTTAATTTGACAAAGTTAAAACCAAAGCAAAACAGTTTCAATACTTGCTAATGAAGAGAAAGCTCGGAATTAGTGGACTACTTGAAAAGGACTGGAACTCAGAACTGCCCCCAACTTCCATTCTGATTTTTAAACCTTCTTAGATTTTTGTTTTGTTTTGTTTGAGCTGGGGTCTCGCTCTTTTCCTAGGCTGGCCTCAAACACCTGGGTTTAAGCAGTCCTCCTGCCTCAGCCTGGGACCACAGGTGTGCACCACTGCACCCAGCTTAAATGTTCCCTCCCTCCCTCCCTCCCTTCTCTTTTTTCCTTCCCTTTCTCTCTCTTTCTCTCTCTCTCTCTCTCTCTCTCTCTCCCCTTCCTTCCTTCCCTCCCTCCCTCCCTCCCTCCCTCTCTCTCTCTCTCTCTCTCTCTCTCTCTCTCTTTCTTTCTTTCTTTCTTTCCTTTTGCACTATGGTTTGAACCCAGGGTACATTCTCAGCCTGTTTTATTTTTTACTTTGAAACAGGTCTCACTAAGTTACTGTGCGCTGGCATTGAACCTGGTATCCTCTTGTCTCAGCCTCCCAAGCACTGGGATTATAGGCGTGTGCCACCATTCCCAGCTCTCTCCTCCTGTTTCAGATAAAGATAAGGTCATACAATCTTTCTGAGGGCAATTTGGCTCTACCCATTAAAATTTAAAGTTCACATACCATTTGACCCCACAATATCATTTCTAGAAATTTCTCCCACAGAAAACTCAAAACGAGTCTCCAAGTTACACAGGATCTTCATTGATACGCTATTTGTACTAATGAGCACTTGGAGAGAACGTATCTATCATAAAAAGAGACTGATCTGTCTGCACCATGGAATACTATGAGGCCATTAAAGAGCATGAACTAGATCTTTGTGCACTGATGCGGAAGGATATCCATGACATGCTGTTGACATATGGCAAAAGGTCATTCAGGAAAATATCTGTATGCTTCATGCAATTTTGGCGAACAAACAAAACCCAAATATGTAAACATGTGCGTGTCATGTGTGTTCATATTTGCATAGTAAAGTTTCTGGAAAAATAGCAGTTTTCCCTGGGGAATAGAATCGTATAAGGATTGGTGGCTATGGGGAAGAATTTTCATTTTTACTTTTTATCCTATGATTTTTGCTTTTTTATACTTGAATTTCCCACATTGAATATTCCTTTTGGGGAAAAATATCAGGAGGAAACTAAGTCCTGGGAATATTAAGAGACAGCTAGTTGACAATAGAACTATGGCACCGTGATCTGTTTCCCAGACAGTGTAATTCAGGATTATCTTTCACTTCCTATACCAGAGATACTCAGAATTTTAAAGCTAGCATTTAACCTAATCTTCTCAGTTCACTGCAAGAAAACCGAGGCCAAAGTAGCTATGTGACTGGAGACATACCCCTCCACCCTGCAGCAGAGTGAAAGTCAGTCCAGGGAGAGGGCCCTGCTGCTCGATCATGCAGATGTGAGCCAGTCACCTAAGCTTGATGGTTCTGAGATGCACAATGAAAGTTGTGTGTGTCATTTAGAGATCCAACACGCTAACCTTTGTGGTCAATGACTAGAAACTCAGGGCTCCTGAGCAGGAGAATTAATCACTGCTTTTTAGCCCAACAAGTGTGCCAGACAATTTAGACATACATCTACTTGGAAGATCTCTGTCTCTCTGTCTCTCTCTCTCTCTCTCTCTCCCTCCCTCCCTCCCTCCCACCCTCCCCCCTCAACACCAAAAAAAGACTTCTTGCACCACTAGTGATAAAATAATTTGGAAAAAAAAGTAAAACCAGGCATGGTGGCACATGCCTATAATCTTAGTACTTGAGAAGCTGAGACAGGAGAATCTCAGGTTCAAGGTCAGCCTCAGAAACTTAGTGAGACTCTCAGCAACCTAGCAAGACCTTTTCAAAACAAAATACATACATACATACATAGAGTTGGGGGTGTAGCTTGGAGGTAGAAACTCCCAGGGTTCAATCCCTAGTAACACACACATACACACACACACACACACACACACACACACACACAATACACACACACTTAGTATATGAAAATACCAAAAGTCAAAGGATACTTGTTGAACTTAGAACTATGCTAATTTGAATTCTGAGTCTAAATATTGGTAGAATTCAGAGCTTAAATCTGGAAAGTACTTTGGTCCTGTGCCTTAAATAGTTGAAAGGCTGAGACTGGCAAAACATATTTCATACTGAATAATGATCTGAATCACAATCTTTTGCAAAGTAATGTAAAGATTTGGTTGATGAATATACTTCATTTATCATTTTTTTTAATTTCCTTATTAAACTTTATCAGTGTCCAGAGCTACTTGGAGCTCTTATTTCAGAAAGAAATCAGTAATTTCTAGACATTCATTCTCTACAACATTCTGAAGTATGATTAACTTTTAGGTTCACTGCAGACACAAATGAACTGTCCCTAAAGCAGCACACACACACACACAAAATACTAATTACAGTCCGTAAAGACGGAAGGAGGTTTTCTGCACTCCTCCTGCAGGGTGTGAGAATTCTTTTCCTTTAGGCAGAATATACTGATCCAGTCCTTACCAGGAGTGTCTTTTTATTGCGACATTCTTGAACATGTTCGCATTCCAACGGGGTGCAACAGTTGACTTTTGTCTTTAACTTTCCTTGGCGAGCGATAGCATCTGAGGAAGAGATAAGCCGCCGGGGAGGGGAACCCGGTTGTAATGGGTTCCAGACCTCCGCATGCCCATTGTGCAAGGACCGCTTTCAGCCGCAGCGAAGGGCTTGGGGGTGGCGTTGTGTGCTTTTTAAAGAAGCCAGATCCGATTTTCTCCATTATCTAAACTCGAAGAAACTGTCTCCGAAGGATCCACTTCTAAAGTGATCTCCATAATGCTCTGGCCATCCAACTTAGTTGTGAAAGGAAAAGGAGAAAGGAAGAAAGAGTGTGTATATTTCAGCAGGTCACAATTTTCTCTACTATGTATTCAACAACAGGCCTGGGGAGAACTTAATATCAGCTTTTAAAAGTCTGAATTGAATTCTCTTTGGACTCTGAGACCTTGGAAAGGATTTCTGCACAAAAACTTAATATTCATATTTTATCCATATTGAGGAAAAGTGAAGGGAGACTTCACTTTCTTGACAGCTAACTTGAATATTATACTTTTACATCATAACCTCACTTAAACTTTGTAAGAACTCTCATTGGTAGGTTTTTTTACCCCATTTCTTGTTGGTTTTTTGGGGGGGAGTACCGGGAATTGAACCCAGGGCTACCTCTGAGCTACACCCCCACCCAGCCCTTTTCATTCTTTATTTTGAAACAGGGTCTCACTAAGTTGCCAAGGCTGGCCTCGGACTTGCAATCCTCCTGTCTCAGCCTCCCAATCATGGGGGTTACAGGTGTGTGCCACCACGCCTGGCATCCCCATTGTTAGGGAAGAGTATGTGTGCTACTGAAGCACAAGGATGACATGCAAATTCATGAAGCATTACATATTTAAAAGAAAAAGAAGAAGAGAACAGTGAAGCTGGGAGAGGTTCTCTGGCAGTGTAGAGAGTCAGACCACACGTGGCTCTTACAGTGAGGTTGTGACTGCAAAACGATCCCCAGCTTCTCTTCCCTGTTCCCTCTTCTCACCCCTGTGCCACCCCCATTATAAAGGGAACCTGTTCTGTTTCATTATGCTCACTTACTAGTGAATTTGCTAAAATTCAGTGTCATTAAACACAGTGAATAAACTTCTAACCAGTTGTTCAATTCATTTAATTTTAAAAAGCAATAAACTTGCCGGGTGTGGTGGCACACACCTGTAATCCCAGTACTTGAGAGGCTGTGACAGGAGGATCATGGGTTTGAGGCCAGCCTCAGCAACCTAGCGAGACCCTGTTTCAAAACAAAAAATGAAAAGGGCTGGGGGTATAACTCAAAAGTAGAATGCCCCTGGGTTCAATTCCCAGTAAAACACACACACACACACACACACACACACACACACACACAGAGCAATAAAGTCCCTTAATCCTCCCTCATACTTGAAGAATACTAAGAAACAAAGAATCTGATTACCATCAGGCAAAGCTTTGTCTGACCACAGAGCCAGGAATCTTAATCTGCCTGGTTCCTGAAATGCCAGTGGCCTGCCAGCCCTGGACAGGGCTGAACTGGAGAGGCCCGCAGCCTCTGCCTCCCTGGGCAGGAGGCGGCCTCTGCAGCCTGGCCCTGGAGGGCACGGATGTTTCCCCATAGCTCCCACCCCCACCCCACATTTAAAAGATAAGAGGAAAATATTTCCCGGACTATAAAATAGTTCATTTTTAATATGGTATGTCTGGGCCTACACTACTAAAATCCCTTATAAAAGTCTTCTAAAAGATGACAATTCTTCACATTCCAAACCTATTCGAAAAGCCTGGAAAAACCCAGACCACTGTTGGGAAAGTTAATCTTCTTTGCCACTTATAATTTCTAATGATATAATTTCTAATTCTGTGGTGCTGGGTATTGAACCCAGGGGCATGCTGCCTCCGAGCTACACCTCCAGCCCTTTTTAATTGTTTTGTTTTGTTTTGAAACAAGGTCTTGCTAGGTTGCTGAGAGTCTCGCTACCTTGCTGAGGCTGTCTCAGCCTCCGAAGTACTGGGATTACAGGTGTGTGCCACCAGACTCAGCTAATTCTTTTTAAATATGCTCTCCTAGGTCCAGTTCAGGAAGAGCCAAGTGTTGTACAAAATATGCACTTCTTATTCTTGCTTAGCAAGAGTGTCCTCTAACTGGCATACTCGGCAGGCAAGAGCATTGTGCTGAATGAACCTGGCCCAGGCATCACTGAGAGGCGCAGGAGGCCAGTGGGCAGCTGCGTGTCCGGCCAGCAGCACGTGCACTATTTCCTCCAGTCTCTCCCCTTGTCTCTGCTCAGCTGCATCCTCTGCCCTTCCTGTGTGCCTCCCACCTGCCAGTTGTACCAACATTTGTTCTCTACTTTAGAGACTGTGGACTCATGGTCTAGCTTTTATTTTCTCCATCTCTATATCACTCTCCCATATCCCCATAAATTAGAAGTTATCTAAATATGTTAAATAAAAGAAAGAAGACTGGTGTGGTGGTGCACACCTGAAATCCTAGTACTTGGGAGGCTGAGACAGGAGGGTCACAGGTTCAAGATCAGCCTTTGCAACTTAGTGAGACCCTCAACAACCTAGCAAGACCCTGTTTAAAAAAATAAAATAGGGCTGGGGGTTTAGCTTGGAGGTAGAATGTCCCTGGGTTCAATCTCCAGTACCACAAAATAAATAAATGTGTGAATAGATAGGTAGATAGATAGATAGATGATAGATAAGATGATAGATAGATAGATAGATAGATAGATGCAGGATAAAACTTTTTGGTGATAGGCCAATTACCCAGTGTATTGCAGAATTTTTGTTCATTTATCCCAAACTTGTTTCTATTGAAGGACTTATACCTTAGCACTTTAATAAGTCATTTCTCAAAAACCATTAATGCTAGAAGTAAAAAAAATATAGTATGATAAGCATGTGGATGACATTAATGAAAACGCTTAACTAATAGCCCTGTCTAGCAAAATAATCAAATGTTGAACCGGCCCACCATACTTCAGGTTTCTTGGAAGTGTGTTAAGTTTGCCTGGAAAGTGGAGACAGCGGCTTGTTGCTGAGGGCGGCGGAGGAGAGGGGTCTAATGCACGAGGTCATCTAATGCTTACACCAGCATCTTCACCGGAATGTAGCTTTGCTGACAGCAGGGTGGCCTCCTGACTGAAGGAGAGGCGTAGCAGATGCCTAGAAAGGCTGGAGAAACAGAGGAGCTGAAGACAGAGCTCACCGCTCCCCTGCACCTCTGACCAGTGGAGCCCAGGGCGTGTTGTATCAGACACACAGTGCCATTGATCACTACAAGAGTCCCAGCACCGAGTCGAGTTTCCACATGCAATAAAAGCTCAATCAATGTTAAATCTGTTGAAGGGGGTGGGCAAGAAGGAAGAAGGAAAGGGGGGGGCATTCCCAAATTTAGTAGTATATATATAAGTTTGTGGTTGCTCTTGAGGCTTAACTTTTTGGTTATTTTGCAAGAGGCATTAAACTGTGTTGAGCCATATTAGATTTACTCTGCTTTGTGGACCTTTAAAAGAATTAAGTGGCAGCTGGGCGTGATGGCACACACTTGTAATCCCAGTACTTGGGAGGCTGACACAGGTTTGTGGCCAGCCTCAGCTACTTAGTGAGGCCTTCTGCAACTTAGTGAGACCCTATTTCAAAATAAAGAATAAAAAAAATAGGACTGGGGGTGTAGCTCAGAGGTAGAAAGCCCCTGGGTTCAATCCTCAGTCCCCCCCCCAAAAAAAAAAGAATTAAGTGACTATACTTTGTCCTAATTTCCTCTCCTGCTAGTTTCTAGGTGTGGATATCAGGAAACCTACACCTGCTTTAGAATATTTAGGTCTGACTGACTGATATCCGGGGCAGTAGGACTTTGAGCTGGCATTATGTTTTCTTCTGCCTCAGCTACTTTGGGTAATATTGTCATTCACCATTAAACTTTGCAAAAAAATAATTTTGAAAAATTGTTTTAAAGCTTTGCAAAAAATATTGTTTACTTTTTAGGATTCATAAAATCAGTTTCCATAGCTTTAGGCATTTGGGGGTAAATCAAAGAGACCACCTTGCTCTGAAAAGGGAGAGAAGTCACAGCCAGCTGACTACTGCTAGCAAGGTGAGAGGCGGCACAGCAATGTCTAAGAGCATTGCACGTGAGAATCTTTTTTTTTTCTTCAGCCAGCAGACCTGCCAGCTTTTCCCATGTAGATATCTATTTTTTAATAAGAATTTTGGCCTGAAAAGTCTAGTACAGATTATTTTTACAAATGGTCGCAGTGAGCTGGGCATGGTGGTATACACCTGTAATCCCAGTGCTTGGGAGGCTGAGACAGGAGGATTGCAGGTTTGTGGCCAGCCTCAGCAATTTAGCAAGGACCTCAGCAACATAGTGAGACCCTGTTTCAAAACAAAAACTAAACAAACAAAGGACTGGGGTATAACTCAGAGGTAGAATGCCCCTGGGTTTAATCTCCAGTACTACAAAAAAACAAAAACAAAAAAAGAACAGCAGTGAAATCCAGAGAGCCACACTGTAAGAAGCTCACATTGGGTCCCAAATGCTTTCTAGACCAGCCTGTGACCTCTTCTCTTTCGATTATTACGCTGGCTCCTAGTTCTCGCTGTACTAGAGCTAGAAAAGGTCCTCAAGGGTCAGGACGCATGGAATTATCAGAGACCAGACGTGCAGGGAGTACCCATGTGGTAGAAGCTATGAAAACTGTGCCAGGATCCTGGAGGGCGGGAGGCTGAAGGACTTCCTGCAGCTGGGAGGCCAGGAAGCGGCCTCTCCCGGAAGTGAGGTTCCAGCTGACGTCTGAAGGGTGAATGGGAGGCAGGGATGGGCGCTGCCTCAGGTGGCATCCCATATTTAAGGGTAGAGCTGAAACTTCGAGAAGAGGCTGTAGCCGGACAAGGAGGCCTGGCGGGCCAGGTTAAAGGATTGGGGATGTCTCCCCAAAGCAAGCCAAAGCTACTGTGGGCAGAGAAGTCAAAGAGTCACAAGATTAGATGTGGGTTTTGAAACTCTCCAAGCTGCGTGGAAGAGGACGTGTGTAGGAGATGGGTAGGAGAGGCCAGAGGACTGTGGTTTGGGGAGGCGGGTGCAGCAAGGGCAGGGTGACTCCTGGGGTTCTGACTTGTGAAACAGGATGGGGGTGGCGCATTGACGGGGGAGGCAGAGAGGATTCTAACAGCTCCCAGAGCACCCCCTGTGCCCCACACTGTTCTCATTCAATCTGCCTAACAGCCATTGCTGTGTAAGTTCTATTATTATCCCACTATATAGATGAGAAAACTGAGGTAAAGAAGGATTTTGTGTCCCAAATCACACAGTGAAGTGTTCCACAAATGTTTGTGACTGCTGCCTCTGCTTACTAGCAGAGTCATTCCTGCATCTGTTCTTGGACTGTGTGCTAAGGTCTAGATGATATACTGGTGAGTAACACAGATGTGGGCCCTACATTTGTGGAGCCTGCTGCCCCATGCAGAAAACAAACAATAAACAAGCAAACATTTATCTTGCTTGGACAGGCTAGTTGGGGATGGTAGGATGCTAGGATCCTTAGACTGAAATGTTAGAATTCTAGCTCTTGCATGTAGCTTGGGTGGACATACAGGGAGGAAATACACATTAATGACTAGAAAAAAAAGTTTCCCAGGTGTTCCTGAGGTGCCACGGGCACCCCCAGTGAGTTAGGTCAGAGATGGGCCCTGTGAAATGGGCCTTGTGCCAACTTTCTAGGTGGGGAGGCTACCAAGCCAAGAAGAGACAGCTGTGTCGGATCCCTGAGTTTCTGGGCCTGGCTGCTCCTGCCATCCATCAGGTCCAGGTGCCTTTGGGCACAACATGGTAGGAAAAGGCCCAGACCTGACGGCCTCCACGCAGGTCAAGCCACAGCTCCATTCTCTACTATATATAGTAAAGAACTTACATGAGAGTGCTATTTTAAAAAGACGACAGAGAGGAAAAGAGAGTGCCAGCTGAATGTTTTCCACCAAAGCTCATTTTTAATAGATGTTTCTACAGTGACAGAGAACTGGGGGACAGCTCCCCAGGACAGGAGGGAAGCACCCAGCTACTCTATCCATCTGTGCTGAGTGGAGTTTGGTCCGCAGGAAATAACATGTACTCGCCATTCCCTTGTTATTAATGTCGCTCTCCTCCCCTCCGTTTAATGCTACTCCTGTTTCCCTGATGTCTGTGGAGAGGGCCTATGAAGAAGAATGAAAACATTATGGAAAAGATTTAAACTACATTTACAATGTGTTTGTGATAATGTTGAAAAGGAATATTCTAAGTTCAGCAAAATGGGGAATTCACATGAAAGCATAACGTCTATCTTAAGATGTGTGCCTCAAATTATAATTAGTGATTTTCTTAAACTAAGCCTTTCTTATTCCATCTGATCTCTTGTACACTGTCGCATCCAATGATGCACACATTTTGTTAATTTTGTAAGTCAGTTGATCGCCATTACAGAAACTTGCCATTATCTGATATTAATGAGATGACTGCAATTTTCCCAGGACAGTTCATCTGCCTGTTGTCCCAGAATCCAATCTAGTGCACCATTTGTCCCAGATGAAAGGGTCCACATTGGGACAATAAAATATACATATTATACTAAACATTAATAGCTAACACTGATTGAAGTGAATAATTACACTTTATATGTAATTATTTCATCTTCACAGCCTTAGGTGGTAGGTGCTATTCTGACCCCCATTTTAAGGATGAGGAAATGGCTTCAGAAAGATTAAGTGACTGAGGAAATAATAGAGTCTGAAATTTAAACACAGGTGATTTCATTCCAGATCCTACACACCTAAGAAGTGTGCCATTACCTTTAATTCCTAAGTGCCATTACCTTTAATTCAATAAGAAGTATGTGCCAGATGATGGAGGGTCCATTGGAACTGGGAGGTTCTTTGAGCCCTTAAATGGAATTGCTTTCCCAGTTTCCCAGTGTGGGGGCTCTTTATGGGAAACAGTGGGGACCATCCACCATCCAAGTTAGTGATTTCAAGAGATTCAGGTAGATTTGTTTTTCTTTCCTTTGGAAAAGTAAATGTTAGAAGAGATTAGTAATAGATCTGAAAGTATAAACTTGGAACCTTTCCCTCTTACTTTCCAGATCAGTCTTCTTTCTTTCCACAACCCTTGTCTGATAGCCATTCCTCGCCCTCCACATCTTCGAAAACAGTGTAATCAGCCGGGTGTGGTGGCACACACCTGTAATTCCACTACTTGGGAGGCTGAGAAGTAAAATAGGTCTGGGGGTGTAGCTCAGAGATAGAATGCGTCTGGATTCAGTCCCCCAGTACAAGAAAGAAAGAGAGAGAAAACTTCTGCTTTCTCCTCTGTTCACTATAACTCATGCATATATCAAAAAATATACAGAAAGCAAAGACTTGGAGAGCATTAAATGTGCTTTCATAAATGTACCTTCTTTGGGAAACTAAATACACCTTAATGCCTTCCATATCATTACTGTTGTTGCATGTACCATACTTACACACATTTCTACCACGTACAGCAGTCCTTCTGGTGAGAACAGCTAGAGTTCTTCATTGAAAATTAAACTCTGATTGTGTAGAGCAAAATTGCAGGATTGAAGAATTTTTCCTAATATGGAAGAATGATGTAATGGCCATGGAGGGGGGCCAGGTTCCCTTCGTTTGTTTTATTTATATTAGCTGAATTCCAGGGGGAAATGTGCTGCAAAGCATGTGGGCTACTAACTATATTTAGCCAAACTAAGCAACATCAGGAGGCAGTTTTAAAATGTTCTATATTCAGTGTAGTATAAGTTGTTTTTCCAGGTACCTTGTTTTTAGAAAGTTTTATCAAGCATAAATAATACTTTTATGAAAATTTTACCTTGTAGTTTAAATATAAAGAAAGTAACTGTTGTAATCTCTCTTTAACTGAGGAAGTTTTCTCTGAGATAGTGGTTTCTGGGTCAAAAGATAGATACTTACTGACCGTGCCTTGATTGGGAAGACTATATTAACTTTTCTAAGTGGACTTTAACAAGGAAGCAATAGCAACTGGCTAGTCTTTTAGAAGTAAGATAACGTGTTTCAGAGCCATGTTCTGGTCATTGCCTGGCACAATCCAAATCTAGATTCACTCCCATCCCCCTAAACTTACTCTAAATCTAAAAGTAGTCTGTACATCTTAAGAAAATAGGCTATTGTTTTTGTACTTCTGCACTGATTTTAAACATTTTTATAAGCTAGTGAAAAGAAAGTCAAATCCACAGCTTTATTTAAACATCAAACCTTAGCTTTGTAATTGGCCATACCCCTTTATTGACATGTTCCAGTATTTTTGCTTTTGCTCTATTACATGATCCAAGGCTTACACTGTATTTCACGTGAGAGAAAATTCAGATTCATCTCCACTCCAAAGCCTGATGTCCTCTGCCCTTGACCCTGAGTCTTGGGTGGCCACAACTTCTTCCCACAATTGATTGATACCCATGTTCACTGCAGCCGGCAGGACTGGCTTTCCTATAATACCACAGCCGGTGTGACCTGAGCCTCCCCATGGAAATGGAGTCTACTTGGGAGATGGAATGCTCACAGCCCTCATGATGAGCAACCGAAGGGGTTGCTTTGCAACCAAAGGGCTGATTTGCAAACAAATCAGCCATATGTCAATATCTTAGAAGAGTGGAACAGTTTGAGGAACACAATCTTAGAATCATTTCTGATATCACTTGCTCAGAAGTTAGCAAATAAATGAAAAAATGAGTAAGAAATTGGGGGGGGGGACTTTTTGTCACTATGATGTACAAATCTATCCTCACCACTATCCCATAATATTGGTCCCTCAGAGACTAAGTCCTTAGCTTCTAAGGCTCCGCAGCATAATTCCTGTTAGGTAGGACACCTAGTAAATTTCCAGTAGGACAGAGGCAGTACCCTTGTGAGAAGCACCGAAGGAACTTTTAGAACCAAGCTTTTAGGAGCATCCTCTACTAGAAATATGATGTGGGCCACAGATGCAGGCCACATATGTGGTTTTAATGCTCTAGTGGTCACATTGAAAAGGAAAAAGAAACCAGTGAAATTAATTTTAATATTTTCTTTAACCCTAAGTATATTCAAAATATTATAATTGGACATGTATGTAATATAAAATACTAAGGAGATCATTTTACATTTTCTTTTTTTTTTTTTTTTTTGCAGTACCAGGGATTGAACCCAGGGGTGTTCTACCTCCGTGCCACACCCCTGACCCTATTTTTTATACTTTATTTCGAAACACGAACTTGCGGAGGGCCTAAGTAGAGAGAGAGAGCGAGAGAAAGAGAGAGAGAGAGAGAGAGAGAGAGAGAGACAGGGGGAGAGAGAGAGACAGAGCAGCTGAGGCTGGCCGCGAACCCAGATCCTCCCGTCCCGCCTCCCAAAGTACTGGGATTACAAGCGTGCGCCACCACACCCGGCAATTTACATTTTCTCTTTGAACTAAATTTTAAAGATTTAGTATGAGCCGGGCGTGGTGGTGCACACTTGTCATCCTAGTACTTGGGACGCTGAGACAGGAGGATCTGGGTTCATGGCCAGCCTCAGCAACTTAGCCAGGCCCTCCTCAACTTTGTGAGACCCTGTTTCGAAACAAAAAAATTAAAAATAGGGCCGGGTGTGTAGCTCAAAGGTAGAGTGTCCCTGGGTTCAATTTCCAGCACCACATAAATAAATAAATAAATAAATAAATAAATAAATAAATCATAAATAATTTGGTATGTATTTTGCACTTCCAGCACATCTCAATTTGGACTAACCACAGTTCAAGTGTTCAGTAGCCACAGGTGCCCAGTGCCTACCATATTTGAACAGTGCAGATCTAGAGGTATGAAATTAGGTATACACAAACCTTTATACTCCAAAGTAGCAGAAACGATGTTAAAAATTCTGAATAGTCATCTCCATCTTTTCACATCCAAAAACTGCTGCTAATTTGCAAACTGGGTAACAGTACTAAGAGTCCATCCTGGTGATAGACATGGAGTTCATTCAGTGGTGGAGTATCTGTTGATTACCTGCTATGTCAGGCCCCACTCTACATTCTGAATTACAAAAGAAGCCCCCTTCTTTAGACCCTGACTTCCCTGGGCTGGTGCAGGGGTAGGGGTAAAAGGCTCGGCACTCAAGTGGAAAGTACAAAAAGAGATACATAAATGCAGTAATTTCAATAGTCAGTGAAATAAATAGTGCTGTGAAGTAAATAAAACCGGATGAGTTAGGGAGAAGTGGGAGTACTCTTCTTGCTCACTCATGTATTAAGTAAGTCATTTGGGAAGTGAATTGTGCTATGTAGTGTGAAAAATTATTTTCAGCTCTAGGCAAATACTTCCTCTAATTATCAAAGTCACTAAAGAGATTCTCATTTTTCTTTAAAACAATTTTTATTATTTAAAAACACAATCCCAAAAGAAATAGAAGAAAATGGGAAGCTGGTTTCTATATACTTCAAATAATATTTTGGTACCAGACCCCAGATGACATCATCTCTCCCCTAGGATACAATAACCAACATAGCTAAAATATGAAGTGTGACCTAAATAATGCACATGAGACTGATAATTTAGTAAAGTTTTTCATATATTTTTAACTGTGACAAACAAAACTTTTTATCTGTTCCATCTCCATATTTGCTTAAATAAAACTTCAAAACTAATTCCAAAGAATTTGTTCTCAGTTCCGTGCTTGGCCAGTGAATGCTGTCATGAGTGTGGGATGACACTGAATAATCGAATAAATATAGAAGTCTGAGTTTAAAAGAATCTGAGTATAAAAAGTAATAGTATGGGCTGGGCGCAATGGCACATGCCTGTTAGCCCAGTACTTGGGAGGCTGAGACAGGAGGATCACAGGTTACAGGCCAGTCTCAGCAACTTAATATGACCCTCAGCAATTTAGCAAGACCCTGTTTCAAAATAAAATAGGGCTGGAGCTGTTGCTCAGAGGTAGAATTCTCCTGGGTTTATTCCCCAGCACACACACACACACACACACATCACACACACACATCACACACACACACACACACAAAGAGTAACAGTTCTACCCCGTAGTACATATTTCAATGCTTAATATGTCTGGGGGAGCTTGGGAAGGAACTCAGAAAATGGTAACTGTTAGTGACTGTGTGAGTAGATAATCATATTTTGGAACTCCAGTAGAGTTTGATTCGATTTTTTCATATTTTTTTTTACCATGCATGTATTAGCACTTTAAGAAGTAGAATTTAATTTCAAAGGAGATAAAAAGAAGTATTGTATAGAAATGTCTGCAGTTATTAGTTATAATTATGAGCTCCATTTTTAAAAGAAAGCTTTATCATGACTTTGATACTAATTTTTAGCAACAATCATTGTGTTTAAATTGTCTAAGGCAAAACAGTTATTCTGTTGTCCACGAAGATTTTGCTGTCGACTGCACGCTCTTACGTAGTGCCTTGCCTTCAACTGTTTTCATAATCGATGCTTGATGGCAATACTTTGTTACAAGGCAAAAAACAAAATGTTATCAATCATTGATCAGAGTATTTTTCCTTTATTTTTTGGAATATTTATCTGTATTCTTATTGGAAATGACGTTAAAAACCAAGTAGAGTGGCTCACACCTGTAATCACAGTAACTAGGGAGCTGAGACAGGAGAATTGCAAGTTCGAGGCCAGCGCGGGCAATGTAGTGAGATCCTGTCTCAAAATAAAAAGGGTTAAGATGCAGCTCAGTAGTAGATTACCCCTGGGTTCCATCCCAGGCGAGGGAGGGAGGGAGGGAGGGAGGGAGGGAGGGAGGAAGGAAGGAAGGAAGGAAGGAAGGAAGGAAGGAAGGAAGGATTACGAAGAAGTTTTAGTGAAAGAAAGTGAACGAAGGTCTTGCTTGGCGCCCTCGCTTGAGAGACTGAGTAGAAGGAACCAGCCTCCAGCCCGAGCTCTGGCAGCGCCCCCCTCTGTGATACCTCACTGAACTTACCACTGTGCTGGACAAGATGACCCGTTCTTTCCGCCTATACATTCAATGACTCCTGTGTATATTATCAAACCAAACTAAATTGGCTTTTTCCATTATTTGTTTTAAATTTTTAAAATAAGTCACATTCCATAAGTGAAGTAGTGTATACTCTTATAATCTTGTAGTATATAGGATTATAGTAAGCTGGGTGTGGTGGTGCATGCTTGTAATCCCAGTACTTGGGAGGCTGGGACAGGAGGATCACAGATTTGCTGCCAGCCTCAGCAATTTAGCAAGGCCCTCTGCAACTTACTGAGACCCTGTTTCAAAAAAGGGGGAGCTGGGGGTTTATCTTGGAGGTAGAATGCCCCTGGGTTCAATCTCCAATACCACAAGAAAGGATTATAACATCATCATGAAACCCAGATGTGATATGCAATAAGCTTCACTGTGTACATATAAAATAAGATCAGTACTACATCTATACGTACCATAAAGTTTTCTTTTCAAAAGGCATTTCAAGATTTTGTAGCACTTTATTGTATTGGAAATGGTCATAAAATACCATACTTTGGAAAACTCCATTTGGTAGAATTGCAGATAAATGACTATTGACGCTACAGTCATATATAACCATGTTGGAAACTTCATGTAGCTATGATACATTTATTTTTTTTTATCAAGAGTAATGCTATTATATAATTGGGCTGTTTTATCTAAGAATTATTTTAGTGGCTTTAGCCATTTCTCAGCAAGGGAGTATCATTTGTTCTAGTTCTTCCCAGGACACGTTTGGATAGATTTCATTCACTGCTGAAGGTTGGATCTGCCTGCTGAGGGAAGGGTTAGCCAGATCTGTCCTGACTGCATCTCCTCCTCTGGTCTCTAAGGAATGTCAAGGTTAGCTGGTCAAAAGCTAAGAAGGGTGAAAGCCGTTTAAGATTTACAGTTCTTTTCCAGGGTCACAAGTCTCTTAATTGATGCTGCTAAGCTACATCTCTTGAGCTTGCCAAAGTGCATATCTTGAGTTTTCTCAGAACGTCTTCCTTCTTCGGTTGAGAGGTTGGGATGGGAGCCTGGCGATCAGGCAAGGCCTGTATTCACGCCATGGAACCCTTGGCCTGTGTATCTTGGCTACTAACATTTAAACTAGCAATGGTTGACCTTTAAGGGAAAATAAATGACTCTTGAGTATCCAGAGCCAAGTGTGCATTCCTTTCATTTATTTATCCCTGTGAGATCGAAATATGTAGAAAATGTTATTGGCAGTGTGTTATTTATTCAGAAATGTTGCTTAATTCCTCAGTGTTAGGCCTATGTTAATAGGAATTTGAAAAAGCATCTTTATAAATTGATGATGTTCATTCCTGAATCCCAGCATATTTAGTGATACACTATCTCAGGAGATTGAATGACGTAACAGATGAGTAATATCAGTCATATTCAGATGTACAATCTTGAATACTAGACAGTAGTTTCTTATAGCATGGCAGGGCTTTTAAAAGCATTTAAAGGAAACTATCTAAAAACGAACCAAATTTCTATTTCACAGATAATGAAGACTCAGACCCACAGTGATTTAGTCCAGGCCACATAGCAATCAGTGGCACAGTCGCTTCTGCCAGGGAAAGCACTAAGTAGCTCATTGGCAAGAGGTGCTAAGAGAACTGTCTGATTTCAAAAACAAAGCCATTTTTACAAGTTAATTTCCAGTTGCTTTTGGCATTATTGTTTTCATTCCTTTACTTTTTCTACAGCAAACATCTTGTTCAGAGAAGAGGGTGAAAAACAGAACTGTAATTACATAGAAATTTCCATACCATGAAACTCTATGGGAGTATTTATTGCTATCATGTCACATGTTTGATTTCTCATAAATTTCTCTTTTTTTTCTTTTTTTGGTACTGGGGATTGAACCCGGGGGCATTCTACCTCTGAGCTACACCCCCCAGTCCTATTTTACTTTTTACATTGAAACAGGGTCTTGCTAGGTTGCTGAGAGTCTCACGAAGTTGCTGAGGATATCCTTGAACCTATCTCAGCCTATCTAATCCTCCTATCTCAGCCTCCCAAGCACTGGGATTACCAACGTACACCACCATGCCTGGCTTGATTTCTCATAAATTTGAGCCACATTTTGCTTGCAACACATGAACTGACAATCTTTACCAATTAGTCCCATCTTCCTATCCCTCTACCACATTTTTTTGGACTTGTGTTATATGGCTATAAATAAATGGATGTTTAGTTAGTAGAGACTAAGCATTCCATTTTTTCTCAATATAATGAATGCTGGCTGATGATGTCCAAACTGGAAGAAGAAATTCTGGAAGCAATTTTAATGTCTCAGTTTCAAAACCACCTCCTTCAAATTGCTTCATATATTCTTATAGTTTCTCCAATAAATAAAAGTTTTTAAAGCCTAGCATATGAGACATAACTACCTAAAGCTACATATATGGAGTGTCTTCAGGACGTAGCCGGGCTGTGTCTATATATAGCTGTTTTGAGCTCCGTTGCAATATTTATATCCTAGTAACACAGAAACAGAAGGGAGGGGATAGCAGAGTGAGAGCCACAGTCTTGGGAGGAACCCAAATTAGAAAGGTCCTCTGTGGCTGAAGTCACAGGGCACGTGGTAAGTACTAGAAAAGTTGTGGAGCTGTGATTAGAGACACTGTAATACAGTGGTCACGAGCCAGACCAACTCATTTGAAGCATAACTCCACTACTTTCCAGCTGTGTAACCTTAGGCAACGTGCTTCATGTATCTTTGTGTCTCGGCTTCCTCATCTGTAAAATGGAGGTAATAAAAGTGGCCTATCTCATAGGGGTTATATAAGATTAGATGAGTTTATGTAGATAAAGTCCTTTAAATGGTGTTCTTACATAGTAAGTGCTTAATAATAGCTATAATCAGTAGTGCCAGTAGCAATGGTGTTGGTGCCAGTAGTAGTAGTAGTAGTAGTAGTAGTAGTAGTAGTAGTAATAGTTAGGGTTGATTAATTCTTTGGAGGAGGCCTTCCCTAGTGGTTTCAAACATAGGGAATGAATAAATGAATCCCCTTCTCATGAATCTAGGATATTTAGTTGCTAAGACAATAGCAGTGTATTTTCTTTTCTCTCTTTCTCTCTCTTTTTGTGGGGGAGGAGGGGTTGGTACTGAAAGTTGAACCCGAGGACTCTGAGCTATACTGCCAGCCCTTTTTATTTTTGAAACAAGGTCTCAGTAAGTTGCTGCATCTGGCCTCAAACCTGCGATCCTCTTGTCTCAGCTCCTCAAGTACTAGAATTACAGACATGCACCACCATACTCAGCTTGTATTTTTTTTTCTGGTGTGACTTTCTTTAAGATATAAACTTTTGGAATCTATTAATTTTTGTGCTATTGAGAATCAAACCCAGGGCCTCACGTATGCTAGGCCTACCACTGTACCTTTTAAGAATCATTTTAACCATTACGTTAATGAGTTAAAAGAATTCAAACAGTATAGAAGATTATAAAATGCAAAAATAAAAGACTTCTTCCCTCCACCTCATTCTAGCCCTGTTTTCCAGAGATGAACATTTTTAGCCATTTGTTTTTTTTTCACAACTTTATGAACAGTATATGCATTCATCCTTCTCTTGATTCATCAACTTCAGACAGTGCTATTAATTTTTTGTATTCTTACCAGCAAGATGTTCCCGTCAGGCCTTTGGCACTGACCAGCTAGTAACTCTGTCGAGTCCATCTCCCAGTGTTGCCATTTTCATATCTGTAAAATAAGGATATTGGTGTTGGAGACCACTTGAACCAACTTCAAAGAAAGAGAAAAGAGACAGGAGATGCCAGCTACTTTGTACGTGGAATTCAGATTTAAACCAGTTCTGAGGGTTATCTGGATCTAGGTGCTGAAATAGTTTCCTGATCTTAACTGTCTCTCCCCTTGTCTTTTATCTCTTAATTTGGCTTCTTGTGGATTGGTTCCTTTTTAGAGACTCTTTCACAATGGCGCCAACTCTAGAGATGCTGTCCTTTTAGTTAGCGGTCAGAGGATAAAGACACACATTTCTCCTCCATCGTTAGTATATAAAAATCCCAGAGAAGGGCCCTGCTGGGCCTGGCTGACCTGGTCATATGTTTATCCTTGGGTGATCTGCTTCAGTGATTGGTTGGCTCTGAGCTGCACGCTCACCCTGTTATCAGACACTGGGGGATGATTACTGGTGAACCCACAAGGAACAGGGCAGAAGCAGGTCAATAAAGGAAGGGAGGAAAGCGGCTACCAGACGAAGGGGAGAATGGTAGGTAACAAAAACATATGTCCCTGCAACTTGGAGTTTCAGGAAACTGATTTTAAGAAGGAACTCATTCAGTTCTCCACCTCTGCGTGAATCATCACTTGCTTTTATGAATGCTTACTGCCATGGCGTCAACCAACAGCCTCATTTTCCTTCCAGAACAAGCATGGTCTCCGCCTACACATTCTTTCACTTAGTAGCAGCCATTAGCAATTCCTGGCAGTACTTCCACAAAACTTGAAAAGTGGAAGTTTGACGTTCCGAGCAGACACCAGTGCTTCGGAGTCTAGCCCCAGTACGGGCATTCAGTGCGGCCTGGTTAGTAACATTCTCTCAGGTCTTTATGATCTGCCACACAATGGAACCACTTCCTCTTTCTGTACAGGGACCGACTTTGTTATGTCAGGATACAGTCTAGACTCTGAAAGCGTGGCTGGGGAACAGGACAGGGATGGGAAGAAGGGGCCCTGTGCAAGAAGAGCGCTGCCTAGAGACTCAGGTCTTCACCAAGTACTGGAAATATCCCTGAGGCACTTCTCAAAGCAAACATAAACTCCATGCTTTTTTGACTGATAACCAAACAAAATGGAAAACGGGCACTGGCATAGGCTGCCACTGCTAAAACGTGATGGAGTGCCTAGCAGATGCCAAGTTAAGACCTGCATTAGCAGGATCACCGGTGCTCTCCTTTGGGGGTGGGAGTTTTATATTTTGGACACTAAAAAACCAGAAATATAAGTACTGTCATTATAAGAGCTCTGATGATTATATCTCTCTCTATATATTTATGTATCTATTTTATAAATATATATAACATACATATATTTTCCCTCTATTACAAAACACATATGCTTTCCCATATTCCACATCAAAGAATGCCTGGCAGTCTCTTCACAGGTATTTAGTGACATCTGTGTGCAAAGTGCTGTAGTAATAAGAGGGTATAAAGAACACAGTCTGGCTCCGTGAGGCCTGGCTCGTGGGCAGGAGACGATAATGCCACTACCATCCCTGACGGTGCCATACCAGCCTCTGGGCCTGGGGCAGCCTGGAGGAGGTAGAAGGAGCTGCTATGTGTTGTTAGGGAGGGCTTCAAGAAGAGATAGGCAAGGTGGGCATGGTGGCGCATGCCCCTAATACCAGTACTTGGGAGGCTGAGACAGGAACATCACAGGTTCAAGGCCAGTCTCAGCAATTTAGTGAGACACTCAGCAACTTAGTGAGATGGATTCAAAATTAAAAAAAATTAAAAGAGGGTTGTGGTTGTGGTTGTGGCTGGCTGGTAGGTGCTTCTGGGTTCAATTTCCAGTACAAAAGGAAGGAAGGAAGGGAGGGAAGGAGGGAGGGAGGGAGGAGGAAAGGAAGGAGGGAGATAGGCAATGAATAGTTA
Source organism: Glis glis (assembly GCA_004027185.1). Taxonomy (NCBI): domain Eukaryota; kingdom Metazoa; phylum Chordata; class Mammalia; order Rodentia; family Gliridae; genus Glis; species Glis glis. Next base: position 1,270 of record PVJS01010206.1, on the reverse strand, counting down.
CAAAAGGATGAAGACTACCTCAGTGGGTAGAGATAAATGGGGGGCAAAAAAAAAAAAAAAGCCAAAAGAGGGCAGTGTGTGAAAAAAGGCCAAGAGAAAGGAAAACCCAAGGTATGTTTGGGAAACAATGAGACTAATTTGGGAATACAAAAAACGTGTGGCATTAGAGCAGTAGTTGGAGATAAGGTGGTTAGGACCGCTTGGGGGTCAGAGTGTGAGGATTTTTAAACATCAGACATTATTAGGAGTAGAAATAAGACTGGGGTGAAAGAGACTCTGTTTTAGACATGTTAAGTTTGAAGCGAAGCGGCACGTTCATGTTATATGGACGGGGTTGATAGAACTACAATTCAACACTGAGGTCTGGGTTAGAGAGATGGGAGGGGTGGAGCAGTTGACTCCAAATGCAAAGAGAAGCCTCTGGAAGTTTAGGTCTCAGTGGGATGGTTGTATTTAGAGAGCTAGAAGAGAACGAGAGAGGGGAATAAAGCACAGTATCTGAAGTAGGGAATGAGGATAGTTGTGCTGTTGATGTCAGGACAGGATGAGCGCTCCAAGGGAGAGGGGCTGGTGATCACTGTCACATGCTGCAGAGATGTCAGAGAAAGGCAGTGGGACTGCTGGATTCCAGATCTTGAGTGCAGGATAACCCTATTTTTAGTTGAACAAAATAGCTTATGTGAATTTTGGAAGATTTACAAAATCAGGCCAAAGGATATTAAAGGTGAAAAGAAAGAGCCGGGCGTGGTGGTGCACGCTTGTAATCCCAGTACTTGGGAGGCTGAGACAGGAGGATCCAGGTTCGCCGCCAGCCTCAGCTACTTAGTGAGACCTCCACAACTTAGTGAGACCCTGTTTCAAAATAAAGAATAAGCCGGGCGTGGTGGCGCACGCTTGTAATCCCAGTACTTTGGGAGGCGGAGACCGGAGGATCCGGGTTCACGGCCAGCCTCAGGGCGCATGCGCGCGCACGATCGATCGATGGATAGATCGATCGGTCTCTCTCTCTCTCTCTCTCTCTCTCTCTCTACCTAGTGAGGCCCTCCGCAACTTCGTGAGACCCGGTTTCAAAAATAAAGCATTAAAAAATAGGGCCAGGGGCGTAGTGCGGAGGTAGAACGCCCCTGCGTTCAATCCCCGGTACCGCAAAATAAAAAAAATAAATAAATAAAGAATAAAAAATAGGGCTGGGGGTGGAGCCCAGAGGTAGAATGCCCCTGGGTTCAATCCCCAGTACCGCAAAAAAAAAAAAAAAAAAGAAAAAAAAAAG
>PVJS01010205.1:0-48578 GCA_004027185.1 Glis glis | reverse complement strand
GGGGGGGAGGGACACCAAGAGCTGTGTGCATGTATGTTAACACCAAACTGATACTCAATGTGATGTGAGACTACAATGCACCAATAAAAACATAAAAAAAAGGATAACTGTAGAAAGATTAAATAAAGATTTTAATTCACCATAATTATTCCATCGTACCAAAATAAAATGTTGCTCCTATAGAGTATGTTTGCTTTCTCACTTGTTGGATGAGCATGGCCGATGTCAGACCAACATGTGAAGACATGTCTGAGGTTTTGAAATTTAGGTGTACATACCTACCTCACCAACTTTGGGAAAAGGCCCCAGAAAGCAGTGTTAGAAAAATTCCTTGCCATGTATGTTTGTTTCCTGTGCTCTGAAAAATCACCATCCAACAGAAGAAATATCATCCTCCTACAGCAAACATAGCCCCTTGTCCCCCACATTTGTTATCCCTGCATGAAGTCCATCTCAGATGGTGGGGGATGAAGCTGTATTTTTGTTTTTGCTATTTTTTATATTGGGGATTGAATCCAGGGGAGTTCTACCTCTGAGCTACACCCCCAACCATATTTTATTTTTATTTTCAAACAGCGCCTCACTAAGTTGCTGAGGCTGGTCTTGAACCTGCGATCCTCCTGTCTCTGCCTGTGGAGTACTGGGATTACAGGTGTGTGCCATCACCAGAGGCTTGAGGCTAGGATTTGAAGAGATTATTCTTTCAGTTTTCCTTCATGAGTGCTGGGGGGAAAGTTTCCTTCTAACATTTCTCTGGGTTCATAGCTTTACTGTTTCGATTTTAAGTACCTGGTGAGTGTAATCATTTTTTTAAAGTTAGCTATGACTATTTTTTTACTTCAGATTAATATAATAATAATCCATATAACTTTGCCTGGCAGTGATAAGGCTCAAGAGGCCTTTAATCATGTTGGAAGGTCATGGTTTATAGTTCTAGACATGGATTTCTGTCTCAGCATTTACAGAGATCCTCATCTGCAAAGGGTCAAGGGTAAGATTTTGGGGGACCCATGGACAAATAACACCCAGGTCCTGCCCTGTGGAAGAGAACAAACCATTGGTAGGGCTATGTTAGTAATTGACTCTAAAACAAGGTGGACTACATGTACTAAATAGACATACTTGGAGCTTAATTCAGCTGTGATTTAAGCATTGCCTCTGCTTGCTGGATTCACAGTCTAGGTCTGGCATCAATTAACACTCTAAAATAATGCTAACAAGTCCACCAGGGCTGTAGAGTTTGGCTGGGCCCAGACAGTGATTGGCGACTGAAGTTCAAAAGCTATGCTCATACATATTTGGCTGCATATCAAATTATTCTAAATATTCGAGGAAAGTTATTTTTCCAGATTGTTGCTTAGTCATTTCCTTCTTTATAAAAGAAATAGAAACGTATACCTGGCAAAAATTACTATGTCCTCTGCCAGTTTAAGTTCGGTATGTGGTTACTAGGTGTAGGTGGGCTGGGCCATGCTTTGGCTTAGTATTTATGATATTGTAAAGGAGACCAATAAATTTCTCTATGCTATTATAAAACAGTTTAGAATTGGAAGAAATATGTAACCTGGAGTGCTCAATCAGCCTAGATAATTACTACAGATAAGATGACAACATCTTGGCAAGGCCACAAAAGCAAGGGAAATCTTCTGTGCCATGTAATTCTGAACATGTTTTTTAACAGAGCTTCAAAAATATTATCTCCCTGAAATAGCAGATCAACTCAGATAGCCCGATTATATTTTAAGTAATTTCCTGTGATCCTAGACACATCTAATTATAATTCATTTCACAAGCCAAGGAGATTTAAAGGTTGATGTTCCGCGACTGTACATTTCACAATTCACGCTTTTAACAGTACAACTAAATATCCCATAAATGGTTTGTCATTTGCCAACCGCACATTTTGTTACAATAAACATTCACTTACGTGTCTCTCATTGGGGTGGTAACACAGATCTAGTTTTATACATCTTATGCCATTATGAGACACATGCTGTTTATAGTATTTAGAATCTTTGTAAAAGTCGACATTGCGAGATGAATTGTGATAAGAGAGTTTAATCTACCATCTGGCACAACTTCTTCTAGTTGTTTATATTACTTGTGGGATAATAACTAAGTATACTGACAACATAATTCTAAAATTTATTTTAATGACAACTTGCTAGTTAACAAGTCAGAGGCAAATGATCATTAGAGATTACAACCTAAATCTAATAATGTTAAACCACAAGTAATAAAATAGACTAATTAACATAGCTGTATAATTAAAATGCTCCAAGCATAAACTGGTCTCAATTAAACAAAGGCTTGACTAGCATGACTTTCAATTATTTTGCTTTGTAAGATACATGTCACATCATAAAACTATGCTTAACATCAGGGTATAGTGCTGCCACTATATATATATGTGTATGTGTGTGTGTGTGTGTGTGTGTGTGTGTGTACCTCTATGAAATCAAACTTCATATTTAATGTCAGCAAATGACCTGACACCTACATGCACTTCCCTAGGTTCTTCTAAGCGCACTGGCATAGGTTGGCCATTACCATGGTTAATTAGCAGGAAACCAGCTCTTCTTTGGGAAATGAGGGAAGGATAAATCTTAAGATCATAAATAAAACATACTATCAAGGTAATGAGAACAGAGAGGGATACATCAGCTTCTGCAATCAACTATAAAATTACCATAGCCATGACAAATATCATAGTTTCCTCACATTCCCCCAAATAATTACAGTTTTAAAAAATTAGACCTCCCCCCCCAAAATGCTAGCTATGTGCTTTCTCTCATTGATCCACTCCACCCACCTCCTTGGGTCCACAAGTTTTCCTACCACTCACCAATAACACCTCCTGCCTGGTGACAAAGCCACCGTTCTTACCTGTTGAACCTCTGCTCATTGTTCTCGATGAGACTGAAGTTCTTGGGTTCTAGCCTTCATCAGAGTTTTAAAGAACAGGGAATTCAAATGTGACAAACTCTGTCAGAAGCCACTTGCTGGCTCTGGGAACTGACCCACTTCACAGAAACTAATTACGCACCAGAGACCACGAGCCAGGGCCCTGGCGAGAGAGAGTTGGAGAATACGGAGTGTCTGGAGACCAAGAGACTCCTCCATTTTATTTTAATGAATCAGACGGCCCTATCGTATGGTTTATTTAGCATGATAAGGATGCTTATCAATAATATCAAAGAAAAAAGATGAAAAGAGTGATTGTTTCCTTTGCATTCATAAGCATAAATGCTTATGCTAGAAAGAAATTTGGGGAATGGAGATAATAAACTTGACTAATAAGGAAGAAAATATGCTTATACTTATCATAAATGAGAAAACTTCAAGGAAGTTTTTGTTTTTTGTATCAAGATTGACCTTACAGGTCACCAAGATTTAGATTGATTGCTATCAGTTCCGAATGAGGACACAGTTTTCAAAAGCACATCATGAGTGGATAGAACCTGAAAGTGAAGAAAAAATGGCAATTATACCGGTTATTTGCACATCATTTTAAAACTTGAGAGCATTTTTGCATATGTATTTTCATCTCAGGGTGTCCTTTAATTTCAGATTCCTTATATTTGTAAGGCTAAGACTCACTTGAAAATGAGAAAGAGAGAGAGAGAGAGAGAACTGGTTTGGAGCTAGAAAGCATTCAGGCTAGAGGAAATAGATTTCCCTGGAGTCTCTCAGTTGTACTATAAATTTGTCTTTAGTTCAGTGAATAACTAGTAAAATTGCTTCTTTGAACCCAAACTTGTTCATTAGTATAAAGGGAGTAATATTACTAGCACATCATCCAACTGACATTCAGAGTTATCTCCGGAACCCTAAAGAAAATCAGCTTTCAATTAACTGTGCTGGGGAGAGCCAATTTTCTGAGATACTGTTCATTTAATTTAATCCCTCACTTGTCAGGGGTGTAGACTGTGGATGGAGAAAGAGCTCTCCATGCGAGCTCTCCATGCGGGAGCTGGGATGAGCATCTTTGTAGGAGGATTTGCATCAAAGCAAAAGACATACGTGATCCCTTTCAGCCTTCACTTTATAGCCAACTGGATGAATACCTCCTGGACAACAACAACAACAAGAGGACTTTCTATATTTACTAGAATTTATTCTATGGGGTTTATTTATTCCTTAGTGTTCAAGTGCCTGCTGTGTGCCTGGGGAACAATGTCAAGGCCAATATCAACTAACGAGCTCCATGACTTTCCCCCTCACTCATTCTCTCTCCCATCCTCTCTCTTCCTCTCAACTAATATTTTAAAATAATAAATATTCCATTATGTCATGACCCCACACTCAAAAGAGCCCAAATGGGAGGGTGTGGCTTCATCATTATCATCAAATAACGTGTTAAAGTTCATTTTTAAATGATTTACAACACTAGCGGCAGAAGAGATGAATGACTTAATTCCTCCCAGGAGCGGGCCTAACCTGTCCATAGAACTTGTAGAGGAAACTGTGATTCACTAATTAACCAAGAGTTTAATAATAAAAGACTACTAATAATTTGGGCAGTATTACAGGCAGGTACTTTGGCAGGTCACAAAACACTACAAGACAGTTCAAGTAATTTAATGTTATAAAATGCTGACCTTACCACAACTACCAACTTTTAGATCTGTATAATTTTGTGTTTTAAGCCATAATTATTTTAAAAAATAATTGTTTTATAAATAAGATTTAGATCATCAGGTATCCTGGGTAACCTAGGTTCCCTAAAATACTAAACACCAAACATAAGACATTCACTTGAAAGGAAACCCAAGTGAGAAACCTACAGTAAATACAGAAGGGCTGAACCTCCTCCTTCAAACTTTTGCTGAGATGAGCTCTGGTTGTGTCCAAGGAAACCGCCCTCACTCTCATAAAAGCTAGGCGAGGAGATTACACTCAAACTGGAGTTTCAGCTTCACTTTTCACAAGCAACACCTTATTATTGAGTATTAAAAGCAAGCTGGACATGGTAGCACACACCTGTAACCCCAATACTTGGGAAGCTGAGACAGGAGGATGGCAGGTTCGGAACTAGGTTGTGAGACACTATTTCAAAAACAAAAAGAAAAAGGGCTGGGGGTGTAGAAAGGATAGGAAAGAAAAAGAAAAAAAGAGCAGTAAGTGTTCCTAAACAGTGAAATTTATAGGTATTTCAAGTCCACTAAAATTCACTGAGTACGTGAAACTGAGCATCCAGGTGTTAGTAAACTCTGTTTAACTGAGACATAGACCTTCTCACAGAAATTTGCATTCCAACAGAGGACAAATATATAACATCAAAACATTAATGATAGGCAAGCCTTCCCAGATTTGTGGTATTCTTGCTTACCTTCTTGAACATTACGGGGAACTTAGCACAGACTTTTCAGGGTGAGAGAGGCGCTTTTGAGTGGGGATTACACCCCTATGCTATTACATGGTGACTTTCTCTGGCTCAGCCAGGCTTGGGCAGGCCAGTCCCTACACTAAAGGTCTCACACTGCTTTTCTGGTTCTTTGTTTCCTGTGTATAGTTTGTTCTGTTCTATCCCTAATTGCTAGGCAATGAGTTATTTCTCACACACCAGTGTGTCTGCCCCTTAGCCACTCTTTGCTCCCTTCTTTTCCTCCCTCTCTTCCCTGCATTTCTCCTAACTGCTTTAATTCACTATTTCAAGTCCTCAGAGGGCTAAGGACCAGAGAACCCAGCTTGGTCACGGTTCTCAGTGGAGGCCCGAGGGGCCATTCTATGAGTGGAGTCCATGAACATCAGCACCTGGCCTTTGCAACCTCCATGTCGGCTGTTCAGAGACCATTTCGGTATGTGTTTTGTTTCTCAGTTTTGTGCCAGAGAGCTCAGTTTCAGAAATAAGTGGCTTCTAGCTGAGTTTGAACTTTCCCTGAGAATGGGCTGTCCTGAGAGGAGGGAAGAGGCAGCTCCCTCCGTTTCCTTCTAGTATTCTCTGCTGGTGGGCTCCTGTGGGCAGACTCAGGCAGAGGACCTCCAGCCACATAGGCCCTCCTTGTGGGAAGAAGACCCCGCTGTCTCCCTGTGCTCCTGTCCCTTCTTGACTCTTCCACTCCAAGGGTTTAATAAAGTGTCCCTTGGCTCCTGGATGCCAAACAAGAACCAATCTATAACTTATGACGAGGGAGGACGAGGATGCTGACCCAAAGTGCAGCCGACGCCAGCTTTCCTGGTTCCTTCTGCCTTCTGTTCCCCTATTTGTCTTGTGGATTCAGTTTCTGTTTGTTTCTTCAAATAAAACGCCCTTCTCTGTTGTTCGTGTCTGTTTTCCACTTCAGTATGGACGACGTGGTGAGGGTCTGTTATTTAGATTCTCATAGATGTATGTTTAGTTTGACAATTTGAGAAAACTAGGAAAATGTCTGCTGAAAAACCTGTATTTTCAGAATTCAGACCAAATCACTGTGGTTTTCTGTTGGCTCTGGTGGTATTGCACTCTCCCTTTTGGTGGGAGGAAAGAAAGAAAAAGAAAAAAACCACCACAAAGGATTCTGCTTCCAGTACAAATGCTTTTGGAACTGCACAGCACACTCTTACTCATGAGCGTTAGGTCAAATTCTGGCAGAAGTCAGGGGACAGCTGCAATTCCACACTTTGAAATCTCTTTCTAAAAATCTTGATATAATTTATAGGATAGTTGGCAGGTATTCCCTCTTTTTTCTCATTCTCTTGAATGTAGACAACTTTTGAAATAAAGCAAGGGAAGAAATGAGTATTTTCAATGAAGTCAGTATATTCACAACTTCAACTATGGGATGCCAAAAAGAACTTTCTGCAATGAAAATTGGTTCAAATCTGTTTTTAGTAGTATTACTTGTGTCAGGTTGAGCTTCAGCTAACTATCAAGAAAACTGCAAGGTTATGGAAACAATGTATTTTACATGAAAAAATATATACTATTTTTGTCAATTAAAAACAAATTTTTAAAAATGCCATGCAGTTTCTGAAAGTCTTTTTGAGAAAAAGTTTACCACAGGCCAGTAAGTTTACAATTGACAATATACTTTTAGATTCAAATAAGAAACCTGAAAAAAAAGGGTTTTAAATCCCCAATTTAAGCCCTCCAGAAATCTTAAGGCACAAGCAGATAGCTGTTTTGTTACCTTGCAAGTTCTTATCCTGAGTGAGCATGGCTTCATCAAGGGCTTTGGTTGCAAGGACTGACATGTCTCAAGGTCACTCACATAAGAGGAACAGCAGCTGTTACAGAGGTGGCGTGTGACAACAAGGTGTAGTGACATCTCTGGAAATCCATCAGGCACTATGACAGAAGTGATCTGCTATCCACTAAAACCTCCTGCTCCACTTTTTATTATTGTTGTGTGGAGTTGATGCTGGGAGACACCTACCCAGCCAGAGAGCACATCTCCTGCTCCTGTACGTCTAGGTGAAGGTCATGTGACTAGCTTTTTTCCATGGAATGTAAGCAGAAGTGATCCGTGTCATTTTCAGACTGAGGCTTCCAGCGAACGAGTGGCGCTTCTTTATTCTCTCGCCTGTTTCACCCGCAAAGATACACCTCACCAGATACATCTCACATCGACTGTGCCACCTGCAAGTCGGAAGCAGAGGACTACGAAGCTCTAGTGGGTGCAGAGCCACAAGATGGAAGGAGCCTGGCTCCGTAAGTCACACACCAAGACAAACCTCCTACCACCCAGGCACAGCTACGTCGGGCTGTTGCGTGAGTGAATACACTTGCATTGCTGGGGGTTTATTTGTTACTGCAATAGGTTTGCTTTCACCGATACAAGCATCAACAGTTTTCTCTCTATGTCCTCTTTACGGACTGGTTCCTTCTGGCCACTCATGCTTCCTGCTTCTTCAGAGCACTGAATTAGCTGTCAGATGATATAAACCTAGTGCCCATCACTCCTTTTGCCAGGATGCATGTCAAATATCTTTCCTTTGCCCCTCCAGATCCATTTCTACCCATTTTCTACCCTGTTCCTTGTCCTCTGAGGTGCCTCCAATTGGTGGCTTTGAAAGACTCTGATGTCATCTACCTTCCAGTTGGGTCTGGTCACTGAGGAGCCTGGCAGAGGACAGGAGGCAGGGAGGAGAATGAGGTTGGGGTATTTATTCGTGTGGCTTTCTTCCCATGAGACTTCCTCAGGCTTGCTGTTTCTATGACAGAATAGAGCAGAAGTTTGCCGCTCCCATCAAGGAGCACTCTCTTCATGGCTTCCACCTCTGAAGCTGTAGCCTTTCCCTTCACACACGCCTCTGCGCTTAGAGGTAGTGGCAGCTTCACCTCCTGCTGGGGGAGTCCCAGGATCCTGAGTTAGTCCTTGTGCTGTCCTTGAACTCCACCCACTGTCACTAATCCATATAAGAATTCTCTTCAAATTATCCTAATTTGAGAGTGCCACCTGTTTCCTGTTGGTTCTCTCACTGCAAAGCCACATCATGGTAAAAATTCTCTAGAGGGTTGTCCTTGGGTCATCTCTCTTAACACTGGTTTGTTTAGCAATGTCCAGGATTATAGGGTGGAGTTATAGTGCAAATGTAGCCTTCAAGCCCATCCTTCCAAGAAGGGGCCTGAGGGTGCCCAGGAAAGGATGTTTGCAGGTGCCTTAAAACAGGTCTCAAATAATAGTTCTTGGGAGACTGAGACAGGAGGATCACAGGTTCAAGACCAACCTCAGCAACTTAGCAAGACTCTCAGAAACCTAGTAAGACCCTATTTCAAAACAAAAAAAAAATAAAAAGGACTGGGGGTGTAGCTCAGAAGTTGAATGTTCTTGCATTCAATTCCCAGTACCACAGATAATAATAATAATAATGATACACCTTCCTATTTTCTGTAAAAACTTCACCTTCTTTTCTCTCCTCTTTGGCTATATGTTTGCCATTGTCTGCTGTTGCTTTTCTTTCTTTCTTTTTTTTTCTTGTGTATTACTTCACCAGATTGTGCACTGTGGATAGTGTGTATCCTTAGCACAATACCATTCATAATCCAGGTCTTTTCATTTAGAAATGGCAATGTTTGTAAATACAAAAAGGAAGAAAGAGAAGTAACGACAGAATCATGTTTTGCCGCATTATAGGGAGGAAAATACCTTCGTATCTACTTAATTCACTGGATATGTCAAGCAGTATTTGTATCCAAAGGACTAACCAGGACTTTCTCTTTCACGCTTTTTTGGATCATTTGCATATTTCTTATTGCCATTAGTTCCCAGTGAATGATGTTATCTAAGCACCCAACTGAAGGAGAAATTATTATTATTCCACACATCCTACTGTTTTCATTTAGTGTGAAAAGTGCCTCACACGTGCAGGGCTGGGAGGAGTTAGTTAATTATCTAACTTAAGGCATTGTAAAGATTATTTGTGTGAATATTCAGGTACAGAATCCAAACATTCTATTTCAAGGGCTTATTTTTCTCTGAGTTTTATATCCTAGTGTCTTTGGTGATATCCTAGTAGTCTTTGGTGATAACATTTTTTTTTCTTGTTTCAGGAAAAGAACTAAGCACTCATATTCCTCCCCTGAGAAAAGACAAGATGTAAGAAAACATATATTTTCACTCTATGTAGCCTCCTCCCTGTGTTACTGGGGATTGAATCCAGGAACATTCTACCTCTGAGCTACATCCCCAGCCCTATTTTATTTTATTTTTTTAACAGGGTCTCACTGAGTTGCTGAGGGCTTCTCTAAGTTACTGAGGCTGGCTTCATACCTGTGATCCTCCTGTCTCAGGCTCCCAGGTACTGGGATCACAGTAGTGTGCCACTGCGCCCACTTCAACATAGTTTTAAAATCGTATGTTTTGCCGGGCGTGGTGGCACACGCTTGTAATCCCAGTATTTGAGAAGCTGAGACAGGAGGATCGCAGGTTCCCAGCCAGCCTCAGCTACTTAGTGAGACCCTTGGCAACTTAGTGAGACCCTGTTACAAAATAAAGAATAAAAAATAGGGCTGGGGTGTAGCTCGGAGGTAGAATGCCCCTGGGTTCAATTCCTAGTACCACAAAAAAATTGTATGTTTTATATAAGCTTCCATAGGTTGAAGTTGCAAGATACTTATTTTCCCAAATTAATATATTCTTAGGGAGCACTGCCATTACCCTTTCCCCTGCATAGAAAACCCACATCATCATCCCCTCCTCAATATCCCACATTATCAGTTTCATGACTTGGGATGTATGCAAAAGCTTAGAGTTACTAGAACTTCCTGATGGGATTCAAGCTGGGAGATGGTTATCACAGGTTGATCAAATGGCCCTGATTTTATCCCTCCACTCCCCACAAAACTTCTCAGCACACACAAACACAGCTAAAACCAGAGAAATCTGATTAGAAATAAGTCCAGCAGAAAAGCTTCTTATTTATGCAGATTTCTAGTAGCTCTGTAGAAGGCAATTTATATTTGTTTCTTCATATTTTCCCTAAACAATTACTACATACAAAAGACCATTAAAATAGCACTAGAGTTTTGAGTAAAACACACAAAGGCTTAAAACTCTACAGTCCAATATGATAGCCACTAGCCACCTGTGGCTACTGAGCGGTTCAGGTGTGGCTAGTGCAACTGAGCAAATAAATTTACTTTCTTTTATTTTAATTAATTTGGATTTAAATTTAAGAACAAAAGAAAGATAAAATATTTTTCCATTAAGCCTAACTTCATTGTTGTGCTAGGACAACATTTTTCTTGAACCATTGCATTCCATTAGATGTTGTATTGTTGTAAGCAATATTTTAAAAATGTGGCTAGAGCAAATTTAAAGTTAGACATCTGGCTCACATTATATTTCTGTTGGAAAGCTCTAGCTTAAAAGCTAATTTTTAAGACTAAAGTGCTACTTTTTATTCATACGGCTGTACCCAAATAAATGGAAAATTATCAGAGCTTGTGGAGAGACATCCCTAGTATATAGAGTAGGTATGAATTAGGAAAATACCCAAATTCAATTCTGAATTTGAAAATTCAATTCTCCTCATATAAACTTAGTGTTACTAATTGAAGAGTCCCTCATTACTTCAGTTATTTATATAGTTTTGAAATAAAATAAGCTCCACAACAAGATAATTTTATTATGCCAATTTTGAACTGAAAAGATCAAAATGCCTCCTTTGGTGTTCCTCAAACAATCTTTTATGAGATGCATCAACACTTAGTATAGAGGTACAGTGCCTATAAGACCAGTAAAATGTTTCCTGAGAAATGCAAAATGCAATCTGCTGAATTAAATTCCAAATCAAATTAGGAACATTGAAAAGACTCTTAAACACACAACGTTCTTTTCCTTCCAGCTATTTGAGTTGTAGCTGAGATAGCAGTGCAGTGTGTTCCAAGAGAAAAATTTGAGAAAGATCACTACGTAGATATGCTCAAGTCATTTCCATGCCTGTGTCTTTGTTAGCTTGATAAAAATTAAATAGAGTCTTTTAAATGGAAGGGATTGTCAGCATAGTCTTAAAGAAAACCAAATCCCTCACTGGAAAAGAGAAATAGCCACGTTCTCAGGACACCGTTGGAGAGAAGCTGGAGCTGTTTGTGGAGAGAGATAGTGACTGAAAATCACTAGAGAGCCGCAAGAAGTCAAAAGTGCTTTCCTCCTCGAAATTAGCCCAATGGCTCTATGAAAGCATGCACATATCTTCTTTATAATGAATCCTAAGAATGATTTGAGATATTCAAAACAAATTTCATGCCTCTTTGTTTTTCTTTAGACAGGACAAGAGACTAAAACTGGAAAGTTTGGGTCATATGGATCATGGCAGCAGTGCTATGTCTGGAATTTTCTTATAAATATCCTATTGCTTTGAGGCTCACGGGCCTGGCTGAAACAGCAGGGACAATCTCATTTGCACTTTTATAGTTGGAGAGGGATTTTCAAGAGTTAAAACAATTTTCCATAATATTCTGTATTACCTTAACGGATCTGGAGTGTGATTATTACACCTTTTCATGCTTTTCTGAAGACTAACAATTTGGAAGTAATTTTTTAAAAAACAAACAAAATTATAAACAAATGCCAACAGTAAGACATTCCTGGGTACTAAAAAGAATCTACTTTGCAACAAATTTTTTACTGCCTGTTTGCAGCTTTATGCCTTTTTAAGATTATTTTTTAAACGCTATAAATGACTGTTTCTACCCTTGTGAAAATCATCACTTCAAAGGAAGGTCTTGTGCCACTCTTTACAATGACTAAACAAATCTCAGAAAACAAAGTAGATTCCACCTCTTTGTGTGTGTGTGACCGAACAATAAAGAACATTTTATTAGAACTTATTTTCGTTTTACGAAAACAAATGCTCATTTATCAGCATCTGAACAATTTCACTTTGCTTAAAATTAGAAGAGATATTTCATTGAAATGTTAAGACCTCCATATCAGCTCATTAAAGTTACATTTTCTGTCCATCTATAAAGTGCATAGCAAACTATAGCAGGCATTGAGGATAACAAAAAGAGGATATGTAAGGAAGTTTAAAAATCAGAGGCAACGAGAAGGAAATTCAAAGTAAATACACAGTACTATTAAAATAAATTTTATACACACAGAGAGAGAAAAATAAATAAACACTTAAAGGAGCTAGTATATGCAAACTGAGTTGATGGATTGGAGAATAGATGGGGCTAAATGGAGAAAACTTATTTGAAGCAGTTAACGTGTGGTGCCAGGAAGGGCAGCTTCTGGGGCAGTGAGCAAGCTGTCTGGGGGGGGGGGAGTTAAGCACAGGGAGGGACTACCTGAGTGAACTTTAAAAAGGATGTGTGTGTACATCAGTAAGGCTAATATCCTTCCTCTCAGAACTAAATTTATAATTTTTGAAAGCTGAGGAGGAATGTTCTAGAAGTTTAGAAAAAAAGGACCATGTAAAGTAAAAAAAAAGAAGTACCCGAATAATAGGCAGAAACAAGAGTAAATTATTGAATGGCTGATTTGTATTTATGTAGGAAAGGGCATTGGCTTCCACCAAACCCAGCTCTGTGAAGAGACAATTGTGCCTGACCAATTTAATTTCCTCTCACAGTAGAATGACAGACTATGTAAACCAACAGGAAGTAATAGAAAAGAAAGAAAGAAAGAAAGAGAGAAAGAAAGAAAGAAGGAAGGAAGGAAGGAAGGAAGGAAGGAAGGAAAGAAAGAAAGAAAGAAAGAAAGAAAGAAAGAAAGAAAAGAAAGAAAGAAAGAAAGAAAGGAAGGTAGGTTAAAATAGGTCAGGCATGAAAGAACCTCTATCTGCAACGCAGTTTTGGTAAGGGATTGGGCAAGGTGAGGACACTTGGGTACAACTGCTTCTGAAAGGCTAACTTTCCCTACTGAAAAAGCATTTAAAATCGTGAGTCAGCACAGGAGTTGCAGATTTCTAAGAAACGTGCATTTGCTGGATCAAAATAGAAAATCAGATATATTCCCTTAATTTAGGAGCTCTTCGATTTCTTTGTATAGAAATAAGAATTCTGTAAGTTCTACTGTCCCCACTGGTGAGCCTTTGGCTCATTTATCTCACAACTATCTGTTAAAGTGCTGTAACACAGTATAGAGAACTAAAAGCAACCTGAGAATATAGTAAAAGTAAGTCATAATGATGCACAAAAATGAAACAAAAATTAGCACAGAGAAATATTAATCTTCTAGATTATAATTAGAGTACATTGCAAGGATCTCTGAATTTGGGGGGAAAGACTGAATTTCATTCTAGGTTTCATGAGTTTTTAAATCTTTTATCTTTTCTTGGGATTAGGTTCTGTGACATGATGGGAATAGAAACGGCTTTGTGGTCAGCCAGACCTGGGTTCAAATCCTGCTTATGCCACTTACCCACTGCATGAACTAGGACAGGACATTTAAATCTTTCTGTTTCTTATCTGCAAAGCGATACTTTGCCATTTGCAGTAAGGATTAAAAAGGACAATGTGTGTAAAATGTGTGGTCTCTTTAATTCTCAGTAAATATTGGCTCCCTTCCATCCCCTTCTCAGTCCTAACCTCTCCTCTCCTCTCCCTCCCTAGCTGCTCATATACCTTGGAAAGAAAGATACAAGAAAAGGCTAAGAAGAAAGCCCTGTCTTATGAAACAGGAAAAGGAACACCACCTTACTTTTTTAAATTCTTAAACCCTTGCTAAAGTTTCCCTGACTCCACAAGGGACCATTCACACTTGTTGGCATGCTCGTGGCAACTCCCAGTTTTTCTATGTCAAATGTCAATAAGCTGAACGAAAAGAGCCTGCTTGTCAAGTGAGAAGTTTAAAAAATTCTTTTCCTAGATATTTGGTAAAGCGCAGCACAAACATGAGTGTGATCACCCCACTACTGCTTATAAAGTCGTCGTCCCACCAGGTCAGGTTTACAACTGCAACCATGACTGGGAAATCAGACTCTTTGTTCTGATAGACTGGTCCAGTTTTCTTATGTAAACAAAAATCAATTTCCTAGCATGCTCTATAACATCTCAATAACAATTTAACACCTATGCGTAAAGAAAGAGTCAGGGATTATAAAATCAGTTTAGAACGTATTATTTCTAGACTGAGCAGACATAAGTCTTTGAGGATTAATTTCATGCTGAGGGTTAAATTTCACTTTCACGATAGGCTAACCATTGCCCGGGGCTGCACAGATAATGAACCTGCCAAGGGATTAGCAAGGAAACACTTGTGTTATTATAAAGCGGGCACACTTCCCTTTCTAACCGAGTTCATCCTACATGACAGTAACAAATTGTTCCCTCTCTCGGCCCACATTTCAATATAATGTGAGCCAGCAAGTGACCCCAAACCAATAGGACACAAGATAAGATCTTCTCAGTGCAGGAATGGGCTATTAAACTCATGGGAGACAGCTAGCCCTCCTGCAGGGAAACACAGGGCATTTTATCTCCACAGGGCCCCTGCCTCCCTGCAGAAACCTTTCTTTGGTCATAAAGCCCCTAAATGGACACAATGCCAAGAGGTAGGAAAATCTTAACACAAACACTGAGCCCCGGGAAAAGGTGCTCTCCAGAAAACACAAATGACAGGATTCCTTTTTTTTTTTTTTTTTTTTTGCTGTACCGGGGATTGAACGCAGGGGCGTTCTACCTCCACGCTACGCCCCCGGCCCTATTTTTTTTATGCTTTATTTTTGAAACCGGGTCTCATGAAGTTGCGGAGGTCCTCACTAGGTAGAGAGAGAGAGAGAGAGAGAGAGAGAGAGAGGGAGACAGAGAGAGAGAGAGAGAGAGATCGATCGATCAATCGCGCGCACACATGCGCGCTGAGGTTGGCCGCGAACCCGGATCCTCAGGTCTCCGCCTCCCAAAGTACTGGGATTACAAGCATGCGCCACCACTCCCGGCTCCATTTTTTTTTTACAAACTCACAAGGACCCAACTATCTTCTACATGACTTAGCATTTGTTAAAATATAACATGTTAAGAGAGATTTCTGATATTTCAGATACATTTTTTTTTTCTCAACAGAGCTTTTCTTAAATAACAGACACGTTTATAGATGTCAAATCTGCTGGCCTTTTCTCAGTCTTAATTCTCAGGAGACCAATTTCTGCTTGGGCTTAGAGTGGAGACATCTTCCTGCAGGGTGGGTGATAGCAGGGGTGCCAGGGGAGAAGGGAGGAGCTTGATCTTGTCACACTGGAACACTTTCCACTACCATGATCTCAAACTTTGACCTGTTGCTGTCTTGTCTTTCTAATTTTTCTAGTGAGTGAACTGTCCAGTCCTGTGATCCAGTGTTCACTACTGCTTCCATCACCCCATCCCGGGACAGCAGGGCCTGCAAATAATCTCCAGGGCTACACTAGCAATGAGCACTAGGAACCAAGTCATCACTGCAGAGTTAATGGAAGAGATTATTGGTGCAGTTTCGCTACAGCTTTTCCTAAGGAAGGCTGATGTCCACAAGGG
Organism: Glis glis; assembly: GCA_004027185.1. Classification (NCBI taxonomy): domain Eukaryota; kingdom Metazoa; phylum Chordata; class Mammalia; order Rodentia; family Gliridae; genus Glis; species Glis glis. The sequence continues at coordinate 32,701 of PVJS01010205.1, read as the reverse complement.
GTTTTACAATTGTCATCCTTGAAGCTGGTACCAGAAACACCCACGTCAGGCCGGGCGTGGTGGCACACGCTCGTAATCCCAGTACTTTGGGAGGCAGAGACCGGAGGATCCAGGTTCGCGGCCAGCCTCAGCTCTCTCTCGTGCTCTCTCTCTCTCCCTCCCTCTCTCTCTCTCTCTCTCTCCTTAGTGAGGCCCTCTGCAACTTTGTGAGACCCGGTTTCAAAATAAAGCATAAAAAAATAGGGCCGGGGGTGTAGCGCGGAGGTAGAATGCCCTGGGTTCAATCCCCGGTACCACAAAAAAAAAAAAAAAAAAGAAAAGAAAAGAAACTCCTTTCAGTCATGAAAGGAGTTAAGTCAAAGCCAGAAAGTGGACAGTAAAGAAATAGGTGGCCAACAGTGGGCAGAGTGCTCACAGCTGCCAGGGGCCCTGGATCAGCTGAGGATGTGAGTTTGTTGATGTGGAGTTCAGCTGAGGACTAGAGGAGCCAGGTGTCTATAAGGTATCCCACCTTCTGGAAGAGTGAAACAAATATAAGTTATTGAAGAGATGCAGTAAAGCACAACAGTACCTTCTCGAACATCAGCACTAGCAGCTGCATAGACCCGTTGGGAAGCCATGCATTTCACCAGCTCCTTTTAGGTGTCCACCTTGCTTTTATTAAGACTATATATCTCCTGCTACATGATTCTGGACTGTAATATGGTCTTGAGGGCCTGACTGCACACTCTTTTTCTGCCAAGCTATGGATGACCCACTTGAGGTAATACAGTTGGGGTGTGCAGAACAGGGTGTGATAGTACTAGCACCCCAGAAAAATAGCCTGGTCTACAGAATATCATTTTTAAGAGACAGAAAAAAAAATTCAGGAAGGCTGGAAGATGGGCAAAGATCATTGTTAGAAGCAATTGACATTGTTTTGCCTGAACATCTAGGCTACATTCTCATGGAGATATTATTTAGCACAGTCGACAGCATTCCTGTTCATGGTAATGTGAAAAAATGATGCTCATCTTTAGACTTATTGAGTGGGAAGTCTTATTCATCTCTTAGTAGTTGCCAGGAGAAAACACCTTTCCTTTTTAATAAAGATTTTAATTGGTTGAGTACACTAGCCAGTACATCTTCCAGTCTCTTAATGGAAATTTCATGTTGTTACAAGGTTAGCATCGTTACCCTGTTCAACACTCCACGGGATGTGGAGTGTGTATTCTACAATTTGCCAAAAAGCAAAAGCTGCATGAACTTCTTTAATCTACATAATTACTATAAATACTATATTTACTATATTTTTATTTGATGTTTCTTTTAAAGGAGTCACTGGAAGTTTATCCAAGATCACTTACTTATAATTATTTACCATTTTCCATATGAAGGTTATTAGACCTTAATTAAAATGCATTTACAGTCAACCATGAGAGGCTCTCATTCAAATTATATTGACAAATGGTATTACGAATCCTCCTAGTATTAACACAATTAACTCATCTCTCAAACCAATTTTCGGAAACAAATAGCATTTGCATTTGTATACAGTAGGGAGGATTTAATAAATATTCATTCAGTATCGACTATAAGGCAGATACTGTTTGTAGGGAACATAGAACTGGGAACACAAAGAACTGTTACATGGACTTATTTTGGCCTGCAAATCATCTCCATAAGTTAAGTACTCGCCAAAAGGAACTAAATTAACTTTCTTATAGTTTAATTTAGCAAAAGGCTACATTGTAACACTGATACTGTATTGCTCTGAAAAGTTAGGGTGACCTATCTGAAAGTAATTCCCCCACCTGACACTAAATCCAGCCAGTGGTGACAGATACAAGTGGAGGAAAGGCTCCGACACAGAAGTAGTGACTCCAGAGACTCAGGGAGATCTGGGTCACTTCTGGGAGATGGTCAAAAATTAGTGAGAAATAGACTGTGATGTGAGGAGAAGGCTCAGGCCCTGAACCTTCCCCAGCAAACAACACAAAGGGGTAGCCTTCCAGAGGGAGACTGGGGTTTGTAGAATGAACTCCAAAGTATTTCAAAAGAATATTCTTTGGTAAGCTTCATTATCACAGCTCAGCGTAGATCTGAACTCATAGTAAGAATAAAAGTAAGAGCTTTTGTTTTTAAAGAAATAGCACAAGCTGGGCATGGCGTTACATGCCTGTAATCCCAGTAGTTGGGAGGCTGAGACAGGAGGATCCCAGACTCGAGGCCAGCCTCAGCAATTTAGCAATAACCTCAACAACTTAGTGGGACCCTGTTTCCAAATAAAAAATAAAAATAGGGCTGGTGATGTAGCTCAGAGGTAAAACACCTTTGGTTTCAATCCCCAGTACCCCCCCACACACACACACAAGAGAGAGAGAGAAGGAGGAGGAGGAGGACAGTGTTATTATTATTATCAAAGATGTCATTAGGAAAAACCCATGAGCGTCAAGCCCTCGGTGTGATTAGAAGAGAATTTCCCAATGAATAACAAAATGAAGAGTTTGTTCCAACTACAAATATATTTGTCTTTATTTTTTGGAATGAGATTGTTTGTGAAGCAAAATGTTATCCCTACTTGAAATTATCTTTTTATCTAGCAAAAGTTTCAACATCATTAAAAAAAATCAGTTCTCCAAATGGGTAACCTGAGCAAATTCCTTAGTAGCCTCACTAATGAGAGCAGAAGAATCCGTTTGTTTTGGAAAGATTTTACTCATATAAACTTTCTTAAAAATGCACTGTCCTTCAAATGGCTTGATAACATCGATTTCCTTAGTTTGGACACTGAACACCCAATGTTGCTATCTGAAATTTTCCCATTTAATATTATGAAATAGAATTATGTAACACACAAGTTTCCCAAAGTCTTTCTAATTTTAAATAAGCTGTGACTTCCAAAAAATTGTAAATGAATACTTTTTCAATAGTCCCAACAGCTGATGAGCCAGAAAGAAAGGAACTAGAACTAAGAAAACAAACAGATATCATGGGAAAGAGCAACAGCTTCAACATTAGTGTTTTTGGGTTTGAATGCTGGTTCCACCACTTAGCTATGTAAGTGGGGACAGCCCTCACCACTCTGTCTAAAAATAAGAATACTGGAGGATTAAATGGAAGTGTGTGTGGCAATATGTTTGACATAAAGCAGGCACTAAATAAATGCTAATTATTTTCCTTTTAGGAACTTTGAATAAAGGAAATTTCCTTTTCTCCTTTTATGAAGAATAAACACAATTAGCTTTGAGTTTCCTAAAGTATAATCAAAGTATCAATATGCCCTTAATTTGTCTGTTATATTTAGTATACAAGGATTTAAGAAATATCAGTGTCTCTCTCACTTTTAAAAGAAGATAGTATTCTTCTTTTCAAAATAGAGTAGGTATGTTCTAAGTGGAAAATACCCACAGCTAAACACAAAAACATAATTCATGTCTCAACTTGATAGAAATAAATAACTTTGGGGCTTTCAAAAGTTCTGTAAGAATTATTTCTAACTTTTATTATATATCTCTTAGCCACTCCTTAGCATTCTTTCTAAAACATACAGAGTCCTCCAGAATTCCTCATTGTCACCTGGGGGCAGAAGCTCCACTAGTGCCCTAGGCTGGAAACCTCAGAATCATATACGTTTTTTTTTTCCTTTCCTCCTATTCCCTGATCATCATTCTCCATAGATTTCTCTCTCAAATATCTTTCAGACTTGCCATTTCCTCTCCACTTCCACTCATTTCCTAACTCAAGGTCTATATTAACTCACAAGTATACTTATTAACTCCAGTCTTGTACTCCTATTTGCTACCAACAATTTTCCTAAAATACCACTTTCACCTATTAATATCCTGCCCAAGAACCTACAATGGTTCCCTGCTGCCTAGTCCATCTGGGCCAAACACGTGTTATGAGTTCAGTATCCACCACACTCCATATCCATTCCACCCATCATTTCTGTTTCTGCTCTTCTCCAAACCAGACTCTGAGTCCAGGATCATGGACCAAGGCCCTCGCTTCAGACTACCCTGCCTATTTCTTCCTCTGGGCTTTACTTGTGCTGTTTCTTCCCATTCAAAAATTCTCTTGCAAAACCTTTATCAAAATCTGCAAAGTCAGGAACCTTGTCTGAGGATTTTGGTTTCCTTTTCTCTGAGTTCCATTTAGATTAGTGCCAAATTCTCTTATTTTCCTATACATTTGGTCGTCTCAAGCTCCCGGGGGTGAGATAGTGTGAGAGACATGCCATTTATTTTATGCATTCTCCCTTAGTCCAGAGTCTGTGCTCAGTCAGCATCTAATTTAATGACATACCAACAGGTGCTGGCACAAAGATTATTAGTTGCCTTTCCAATAGTCTTCTCTTCTTTCTAATCAATTTCCCAAGTTTTTTTTTGGGGGGGGGACAACAATGTGCCCAAGGGAAAGACTTACACTCTCGACTTTCTTTGCCACTTGGTGAGGTCCTGGCAGAAATCATCAGATGAGGCTCCCAAGAGATTACTTTAAAGGTGGCTGTCTCAGCTGGGAGGTATATTCTTTTTGTCCTTTTCTGCCTTCCTTCAGATTCCTGCTTGGAAACTTGACTCGCAGGTGGGGTTCTAGCAGCTATTTTACACCATGAAGTGACATTGTAAAAGGATGGAAGCCACAAAGGATAGAAAAGCCGTAAAACAGAAAGAACTTAGGTCTCAAATAATATTGGAGAACTAAATTCCTGATTTATTTTGGAAGGGCGGGGGGATCCTACTATTTGCAGATAAACACAATTCCCAAGTTATGTTGGTGCCAATAAAGAAGGAAATTTGGGTAGAAGACACAAAGGGAGGAGAAGAGCATAGCATTTAGCATAGGTAGGAAAAGGTTATAGTAGGAAAGGTTGAAAACTGGGACTCAATAGGAGCTCCCACATGGCACACCCATTCTGCTGCCACAGAAGGAGAAACCTGGCTGGGGAGGTGGGAAGATGCGGGGCCAGGGACAGATGAACCAAGATTAATTATTCTTAGTCTTGGCAGAGAGACCCACCCCTGAATATTAAGCAGAAGGAAACTGCCAGGAAACATCTTTGGCACCTTATGGATATGCTGGAGCCTGGCTAATACTGTACAGAAATCTATAGTTTAAAAATTCATAGTCAAGTCGGATATTGTATGATTGAAATTCCACAGCTGGCCTAAGGAAGATCAGGCTTCTCAGGACTTCACTAGCAGCAGAAGCAAGTAGCATTCATTGAGCTTGTCAGGGAACTAGCCATCTCCTCTACATAATCTCTGTTATTAAAACAGCCTCACAAGATAAATATTCCAAATGCCATTTTAAACCTCATCTAGATGGGCCGGGAGTGTAGCTCAGAGGTAGAGATTTGCCCAGTATGCACAAGACCCTGGGTTTGATCCTCAACACTGCAAATACCAAAACAAAATAATTCCCCCTCCCCCCCCAAAAAAACCTGATCTAGAGTCACCGATTTTTAACATTTTACCATAGATTTTTTCTCTTCCTCTCTCTCACTCTCTCTGCATGTGTGTATCAATAGCTATACGAATATAACATAATATTTTGCTGAAGCAGATGATATTAAGTCGAAGACATGGTAATACTTCATCCTTAAATATTTTAGCATCTATCTCTTAAGAACAAGAGCATCCTCCAACATAACCAAAAGCCATCATTCCATTCGTGAAATTTATTATTGGTACAATAATATCATCTAATACTCAGTCTATATTGAAATTTCCCCAGTTGTTCCAAGACCATCCTTTGTAGTTGGTTCGTTTTTTGCATCCAATGCCAGATATTGCACTCAGTTGGCATGTCACTTTAGTTCCTCTTACTCTAAAAGACACCTGACCTCTTTCTGTCTTTCGAGACCTGTTTGAAGAATACATATCAGTGGTTTGTGGAATGTCCCACCATCCAAATTTGACTGGTTGGTTCCTTGCCATTCTTCAGGTTCAAGATAAATATTTTTACACCAAGCAATGTGTGTATGTATATGTTTGTATCACTTTGAATATTACTATGATGTATAATTACATTGCACCAATAAAAATATTTAAAAAATATTTTTGATAAGTAAACTATATAAGTGATGTTGTATCCTTTTCCATGTGTCACATTAGGAGGCATACATATGATGTCAGACTGTTCTATTTTAGGTGGGCAAAGATATAGTTTTTCATGCTCTCCAGTACTAGAGAAGTCAGCATGCCAGTCTGGCACTAGTATGGTCAATTACAATTTACTCAGCATTCATTTTCTTGTTACTTCTTTTTTTTTTTTTTTTGGTACCGGGGATTGAACGCAGGGGCGTTCTACCTCCGCGCTACGCCCCCGGCCCTATTTTTTATACTTTATTTTGAAACCGGGTCTCACGAAGTTGCAGAGGGCCTCACTAAGGAGAGAGAGAGAGAGAGAGAGTGAGAGAGAGAGAAAGAGCTGAGGCTGGCCGTGAACCCAGATCCTCCAGTCTCCGCCTCCCAAAGTACTGGGATTACAAGCGTGCGCCACCACGCCCAGCTTCTTGTCACTTCTTAAGAACACATCCTACTTAATTTACAGCTCTTCTATAATTAGAGAAAAAAGAGTGAAATTGTCTGACAATTTGTTCCTGCTCCTGGTAACGTTCTGGCTCCGCCTCACTATTCCTTCCCAGGTGCCCTTGCTAGAAATAGGTCCAAGTGGGCACCAGCAATGCCAGCGGCATGCAAGGCGAGTGAATCCCATCACATAAACTGTGTGACCCAGAGACAAAGACGAATCTGAGAGTGTGAGGAAGAAACAAAGACGAATCGGAAACAGGATCCCTGGGCTCTCCATCATTTCTATTTTATTTTACCACATGAGACAGGAGTTAAAATGTTGACCTGATCAGTCAGATGGGAGCCTTACTGGAGTGGGACCCCACAGTCCTCCTGCCCAGACACCCTTCCTTACCTCCACGTGAGCTGAGACCAGGCTGTGAACCATGTAAATAGAAGACTTCCGGGTTAATGAAAAGCTTCAACACCATTTGAAAATCTGGACAGAGGGTCATGTCCATAGAAACTTCCAAAGAAACTTCACGCAGCTCAGTAATAAAGTTTAATGAATGCTGGTCATTTTGAATCATGAGTCTGAGAGACTGGCCAAGGGCTAATAGTTTCCTTACAGAATCTCTCCTTTAGCTGGGACACAGCAAGAACTTTCGAGCTACATGGGAAGCCAGAGCCATACATGAAATGTAATATTCCATATGCCCAGCTCCAAGGGGAAGTTTTTGAAAAGGGCAGTAAACATTTCTCCCAAGCTGAGGTTTTTATTAGGTGATGGCATGCTTTGTGCTGCATTTCATTAATTATCTGCAAAAGGAACTTTCTTTCAACACCATGTCAGAGTTGACCTATTGCAGTCATGTAACATAGCATAAAGCCAGGCTGCAAAGTAGCTTCTCTATCTTTCTAGGGGCACACACACACACAAGGCAGGCTGACAATTTAACTAAAACGGACCCTGGAAAAATCCTCCTTTTCCAGAGAATCAAGCATGGCTGTGTTTTATATTCATTTTAAAATGATTGTTCTAATTGCTTAGAATAACAACACAGTGGAGGAATATCCGTACCCAAAAAGGATGTATTATTATTAGAGTGCATGGAAAAAATTAGAAAAAGGTGAATAACAAACGTCATTTCCATGAACATAGATGCACGTCTTACATCCTTGACATTCATTTAAAAATAGGAGAAAGTATATTCCAGTAACCATTACATGGATTTATGCCACAAGTCAAACCATGCTCCAAAAAAGTTCTTGCTTACTCACAGCGGAAGCCTCACGTGTGCCAAGCCTTGAATGAGGCAATGGGATTTTCAGGAATGCAGAGAACATTTCCACAGTGAAAAAAGTCTCAAACTGAACTGTTTTAAATAAAACTTCTATAGAAGAATATGATCCAATCGATGGCTAAATGATCATTTTTACCTTGAACGCCTCTTTTGATAGATAGGACTTGCTATTGGCTTCGCCTATTTTTGTAAGACAGTTAGCTGGGATTTCAGACATTTTCTTGACAGGCAAGTCTGGGAATTCAATGTAAATATGAATTTGAAGATTTATGGGGCGGGATACCGTGATCGCACACCAGCGCTTCTCCAGTTTTCCAGTGATCATAATTCCTGCCTCTGTTTATTATTCAGTTTATGGTTGGAGTATAACAGATGATTCATTTTTAATGCGATAAATGTTTGGGGGTTTGTTTGAGGGAAATAAAAGTTTATAGTTCAGCCCTGGACCTGGATAGTAAACTGGAGTGTAAGGCAATATATTTCTAAAACATGGTGATTAGGATATTTATTTGCTCCTTTATACCCAGGGCTCCAGTGAAGAGTGACTGATAATGTTTACATTTAAACCCCCAAACCACATGACTGCCTTGCAACTTAGTGAATTTTCTAGAAGGAATTTTAATTTTCTCCATTCAAACTGCTACTTTCTAGTTGTGAAAGGAATTTATAATTCTTTGTATATAGACACCACACACCAACCCTATACCAAGCACCAGAGAGCAAGATGTGATCAAAATAAAGTATTTCAGAATCATAAGAACTTACAGTCTGGGGAAAAAATAATGGAGACATAATAGTCTCCATTATTCAGATTATCTCTACATTAAGTCAGACTTTAGTTTCATTCATGTAGCCATCCATCATCAATTCAACAGAAATTTACTGAGCACATACTAAACATCAGACACAGGACTGCTATTGGTGATGAACATCGTCTGTGGCCCCAACAACTTCACATTGTAGGGAGGGAGATGAACAATTAACAGACAAATACATATTTAGGTCCTGATTCTTTATCAAAATTCCTAAATCCAAATACTTTAAAATCCTCAAGCCATGATTTTCGGTTAAGTTTATGGCAAACTCATTTGGTAGCTAAACCTTAGCTGAAAAGGGGTGAGGTTACTTGTAGTCTTTATTCCATTCATTGTGAATGGTTATGTGTCTAGAAGCAGAATTTTATTTTATTTTATTTATTTTATTTGTGTGTGTGTGGTACTGGTGATTGAACCCAGGGCCATTCTACCTCTGAGCTCCACTCCCAGCCCTATTTTTTATTCTTTATTTTGAAACAGGGTCTAAGTTGCAGAGGGCCTCACTAAGTAGCTGAGGCTGGCCGCGAACCTGCGATCCTCCTGTCTCCGCCTCCCAAGTACTGGAATTACAAGCGTGCTCCACCATGCCCGGCCTAGAAGCAGAATTTTGGTGTTTGATTATGGGCTGTTGTCCTAGACTCTTTTGGGTGTTTTATAATATATACAAGAGTAAATGTACCATGTTACTTGTGTAAAATACAAACATTTCTGAATTCTGAAACATATCTGTCCCCAAGAATTTGGGTTAAAGAATTTAGAGTTTTGGCTAAAGAATTCACTACTTGTGTATATCATAACATCAGGTAGTGAATGAATAAATGCTTAGATGAATAAAAAGATGTTTAGAATTATGTCTTTCAGGTAAATCTGATAATTCTATTAAAATAATCATCAGTAGATTTATACATTTTTTCAATGTCTTCAACCTAAAACCAGGTTATTTGGTAGTTACTGGCCCTAATAGTCTCTGGTTTATTTATTAGTACCAACTATGTCTACTGAAGAACTTACAATGAAGAAGTCAGAGTCCCTTCTTGCAGCCCAGGAGGGGAAATAGATATGGAAACAGAAGAATGTCATACACTGTGTTAAATGCCACAACCACCTTATTCTGCCTGGGAGAACTTGTCAGAGAAGGTGAATTCCTGGAATGTTGAAAGATGAGGAGGTGTTTGCCAGGCAGAGAAGGTGAGAGAGGACCCTCCAGGAGGTAGATGTCTAATGTTCAAAGGCTCCCTGAATTTGAGAAGGGCCCGGCACATTTGGGGAAAGGTGAGAAGGTCACTGGGCAGTAGAACAGGGTGCATGGGGGGGACCACTATAAAGCAGAAAAGACTAGTGCCCTAAGAAGGACTGTCTCTGCTGCCTTGCAAAGGGGCTTGGGTTTTGTTTATTTTGTTTGTTTGTTTTTGTACTGGGGATTCAACCCAGGGGCATTCTACCTCTGAGCTACACCTGCAGCCCTTTTTATTTTTTATTTCAAAACAGGGCCTGGCTAAATTACTGAGGCTGCCCTGGAACCCGCAATCCTCCTATCTAAGCCTCCCAAGTACTGGGATTACAGGTGTGCGCTACCACGCCTGGCAGGACTTGGATGTTTTTACAGGACACTTTCAGGCATGGGAATAAGTGAAATACTCAGCTTTTTGTTTTATTTCATTTATTGTTGGGAAAAGAACTCTGAAAACAACAGGAAGTTCAGACCTGACTCTGGATCAACAGTGGAAGCAGGCCCCAGGGAAGAGGGGAGGAAACCTGAACTGAGGCAAACTCAGCAGGGCCAGGAAGGAGAAGATTTGGGAGAACCCAAATGGTGTGGTGACCAATGAAGTGTGCAGCAAGGGAGAGGGAAGAGTCAGGGTGTCCAACCTGGAAGCAGGCAGAGAAACACACCATAAATTGAAATAATTACAAGGTGTTGCTAAATATCATCCATCTCCAGATGTTCTCTTTTAAGTTATCACCCAAACTCAAAAGGTCAATGATAGTCTATTTTACCCAACTGTGGACCCTATTCATAAGGCACAATAAGATGATTTTTTTTCCCTTTTACTTAGGGACTTTCCAGTGGGACAAGCAAAAAAAAAAAGTATACATTAAGTATGTTCTCCATACTGTCAAGGCCCAGATTTGTTTCCAGTGTCATAAATCATCATAATTAACAACCTTTCAACTGAATGGATCCCAAAGCACTTTCCAAATTATGCAACTTTGGAGGTGAATTGCCTCAGCTGTCCAACAGCTGTCAGCAGCACACTGCAAGGGGGACAGAGCGAGAGGGAGGATGCGGGATCTCCACGGAACTTCTTGCAGCATTTAGGTCTGTGGAATGCAATTCCCTAAAACGGAACTTGGCCCAGGACAGAGTCTCATCCCCTCTTGGTAGAAATGCAGCAAAGCCATTCTTATCCCTAAATGGTCAGCAGGTTTCTCCTCCTTACAAAAGATATTTGTGAATGGAATCAATTCCAGTTCTGTGTCTAGGAAAATCAGATGTATATTTCAAATTGCATTTCTTAATTTGGTAATGGCTTCCTTAATAGTTGATCAGGGGATGGTGGCTTTGAGCAGAATCTCATTCCTTTATTACATATTAAGAGATTAATAAATTGTGGAATTGAATTTGAATCAGGCTGTCTGAAATCTCATGAATCTCGTGTGCTAAACAATCCCTCTGTTTTGGTCTGCGTTTGGGCTTTTTTGAGGGCCCCTTTCTGCAACCAAATAAAATCTTGACTTTTCATCTCTCTCCCTGTTACTGTAGGCTGAGATGGTTTATAGTAAACTTTCTACAATATTCTCTTAATTCTACATTTTCCAACCAATAAGTGCAGGGGATTTGCGAAGTCGTAAAAGCAATATGGTGAATATTCTTGGAGCTCCTAATGTATTCCAAGTTTTGGAATAAATACAAAAAGTGATATCTTGAAATGTAATGCAACATTAAAATAAAATTTAAAAATAAAATATGGGAATTTGAGTCTGCTGTGAACTACTTGGGGAACATCCCTAGACAGTTCCTCTCTAATTTCTCCCTGTCTCCATCTGCCCATCTGTATTTGTTCCCCTTTCATTTGATATGAAGAGGACTTTGGGGAATAATTTTATGAAACACTGTCATAATAAGGACTTTTATTTCTAAAGCATGCCTCATTTGGACAACAAGGGAATGAATTACACATTTGTGAAATGACACACGGATTCAACAAATCTGATGTTAAGGAAATCACAGCGATGAAAAGGGCTTATAGATTTATGTTTCAGAATCAGCAAAAACTATCACCACTAGTCTGAGAGAAAAAAATCTGAAACAATCTAACTCCAGTTGACATGAGTTATTTTTCCAATACCTTTCGAAAGGCAGAAGTAAGAACTTAGATCCTTTGATATAAATTTAATGAAACAACGTCTCTGGGTTGACTACCATGTATAAGACACTCAGGTAATAGGTCTAAGTAATACAAAGCCAAATAAGATATAAATGACATTTCTATGGAGTATGCTGATATTTGGGACAGTCCAGCTAGATCTCTAATGGACCTAGATAATCAGTTACCCAGTGTCTATTTCCTGCTAAAACTCATGCTAGAACTGGAATAAACTTGTTATGATCTGTTATCTTATTAAATTTTCAAAATTGAGGAGTTCAATATTTATAAAAATGTATAATTTTATTTGCTTCTAGTTGCTCATTAATTTACTGGTTAATTAGCTAATCCACTCATTAGTTCAAATTTTTATTTTTATGGAGCTATGTGCCAGTCTCTGGGGATCAAGTCAATGACATACAGCTCCTGTGGTCACAGAACTTTCTGTCTTGTGTGGAGACAGGGAAATGAACAGGTATTTGGCAATAATTTGTGTGTGGATTAAGTGACAATTGGGAGGGGTGGTAGCAGATGGGAGGAGGCCTTCTAGAAGAAGCCATATGTAAAGAAAAACCTAGAGGAGGTGGAGTTAGCCAGGGTAAGCAGGAAGGAGTGGGGTGGAGAGAGGAGAGGGTTGTAGGCAGAGGAACCAGCAGGGGCAAAGACAGAATGAAAACAGGAGAGAGCCTTTGGGGCACAGAGTTCCGGAAGGGAGAGGAGAGGCAGAAAGCACACAGAGGCCAGAGCCTGACAGCTCTACAGGGAGGGCTAAGGAGCCTGAACCTTATCCAGACTCCCTGACTGAGAAAGAAAACAGAATATTCTCGCATGCTTCCAATCATACCAATACATACTTGCAGAGAATTAATGATGGCTACCAATGACTGACTTCACAGAAACTAGAAGGCACTTAATGTCTGTTATAGTATGTGATGCCATGATGTCAGGAGCTGGACATCAGGACCTACATTTTACAGATTAGAGAACTGGAGAGCATGTAAATAATTGATCAAGTCACACTGTGAGTACACAGTAAAGTCAGGATCCAAATCCAGGCCTGTGTTGCCTAAAACTAAAATAATTTCCTACCTTAGCTTGCCAGCTTCAGAAAGCAGGGAGAGAGAGTAAAAGAAGGATCCTGCCCACAGCGTCTGTTAGGAAAAAAAGCATGTAATCCCAGCAAGCTACTTAATCAGAGTTCAGATTTTACTGCCTTGGCTTCCAATCCTTCAAAAATGATGTTCACTGGGTCCTTTGTAACCATTCTGGAACACTGACTGATAGCCCATTGCTGGTTATAACATATTACTTTCTCCATGGTACCTGTACTCTCCAGGCATCTAATAGAGCTGTAACGCAGGGCACAGAAGTCCAACTAAAGTCTCTGAATGGATTTTAGCACCATTCAGCCAAAAACAAGAGCAGGGAGTCCGCATCTATTTAGGAAGCAATATTTTGGTCTTGATTATGCTCCATGGGACTACTAGAAATTCACTACTAGAAATTGAGACTTAATGCATAATGCAGAAAGTGTGCACAGAGACCATGGCAGGTGACAGAGCCCTGTTTTCCACCTATTCTTTCTGCTACAAATGTTAGTAGCAAAAATGGTGATTAAAGGTTATGACCTTCTCCAGTTCTCTTTAAATAAGAGATACACTTGAAGGTTTTAAACAATGGCATATGCTCTGTGTAAGAAATTGCTTGATATCTCTATTTAAAGGAAAATGTTTGTATTACACACAAGCTTTGGATGCTGGAGTCATTAATAGTTTATTAAGCTTGGTCTTTGCACAAAATAAAGGATGTAAGATAACCTGGGAACCATATGCGTCACCTGATTTGTTAGGGCCCAATCACACCTAATTTCAGTGGCTGAAGAAAGAGGCAAGCAATTAAGGGAGAATTTGGTTAGCTTCTGTTCAACCGAGGACGGAAACCTGCACAGCTGGAGACAATTCTGAGCAAATTGATCAGAATTCCTTTACCTTAACTAGAGCCTGGCTAACAAGTTGATACCCATGAGTTTCTATAATCAGGCAGCAAGAATTTAAGAACCCAGAAAGGTAAGTCACCTCAAACTATTCAATAGCTCTAACCCATGCCATTCTAAGGAGCAGAGACACCTGTTAGCTTGGGATAAGGCAGACTATTTTTTATGAAATATAATTTGCTGGGTAACCAAATGCTATATCCCAGTGTTAGGCAAATTAAACTATTGAATGTGGCTGCTTATAAAATATATTGATAAACTAAAAAAAATGGGGACTAGAAATACATTGAAAATCATTATCCCTTATGGCATATCTGGGTATCTAAAATTTTGTATCTTCCATTAAAAAAAAGACTTAAATTTTAATGTGTATTCTCCAAATGAGTAGCTAAGAGTCTTCTCTGAGTTGTTACTCTCCAGAACCCTATGAAGGGTTGCTTTTGCATACACTGATGCTTGCTTGCCTGCTTGCCAACATGATGATCACATCCCAAAGAGTCTATTCCTGGGACAGATCAACTACTTGAAGGATGTTTCTCTAATTCTTAAATAATGGACATAGTACTCTGGAAGAATACCAAGCACATTAAACATTTGGAAGTGTTAATGAAAACACTGTTACATTTTTTTTAATAATAGAGTGGATTTATCTCCCTCCCCACCTAACTTATGATTATTTTTGCAGTTGCAGTCTTTAACTCAAAGCCAAAAGCACTGGAAACACACACATCGCGGATCCAAATGAGCATACTATGTGTCTTTTCCTCTATCACATAGTGCAAGAAGGACCCAACAAGAAAAAGGCATCGCCCAGATACAAAGCCACCTACATACACAGAAAACAGTAATTACGAAGTCCAATCTGCTTCTACCAGCCAGCAAAAGCGAACCTGGTTCGTTTGCTTTAGCCTCTGAACGCTTTTCCTGGATTCTACATCTTTTCTTAACTATACCATTACTATTTAGGGAAAAAGAAAAAAAAAACCCTACAACTAACAATTAGACACACCTGTATAAAGTGTCCTGTGCTCTGTTCACACTTCATGTTGTATCTTAAAGTGACAGCATATTAAAATGCCAGTGTGATTCCTGGGCATTACGTGGCTATAATAGCTGAAAGAATAATTATAGTTCCTCGTATTATTTAACTGAGATTAACTCATTTAGGGGGCCAAAAATTCACATTTATTTGGAATATGTAATTTTCACAAGATTCTAAGAAGTTGGAAAAATTGAAGTACAACTTTATATAAAATTATAAATTCCTAGTATCTTGTTTTGTGTGTATTTAGAGTATGGTCATAGTATTCTTTCAACTCTACCATCATGTACCGGGCACAATGCATTAAATTTTGGATAAGAACATCATTACTATTTCCAAGACAAACACATAACTAACCATATTCAGCTTTAAATGCATATATATTTTTAAAAAACCATACAGGAAATACTCCTAAAATTTTACATGGTAACCAAATCTACTGAATTTGAATATAATGAATATCATAAACATGAAATGGGATCAAATTGCTTCCATGCGCTGAAATAGGAAAATTGTAAATCTGCTAGAACATTCATCCCTGGTAATAAATTGTGACATTCTTATTGGGACAACCAGGAGTGTTTGCAGTATACTTGTACTATAACATTGTCTCAGTAACCAAAATAAAATAGAATATTACTAAGGAATTTGGCACTAAAACCTAAGCAACAATTGTTCGGGCAGAAGTAAGATAATTAAATTGTTCATTTGAAGACTGTAATGATAAGGTCTGAATTACATATTCCAGATAAATGTTTTGGCAAGGTCATACTTCCATCAATGTCTCCCAAGGACAACCCCAAATTAGTAAAATTTGAGAAGCTGCCTGAGTGAATGTTATATGCAAGTAAAACATTTCATAGTAGACTGAACACCATTCCGCATAACATCATGCTACTTCAGTTTATCAACTGCTTATAAACAGCCCTCTCTGACCTATGGTGATTCTAAAACATGCTCTGTGTTTTGTATCTGAGTATCCATCTCTAACTCCTATAAATCATTTCCTAAGATGCTCAGCAGCTCGATTCCCTCATGTCCCAGGACTGCAGCTCCCAGCCTGGGCCATCAGCACCCAGTGCCTGTGTGCCCTGGCTGCTCTCATGCCTGAGCAGCAGTTTCCTCTGCCCATTTGGACATGTGAACACATGCGCATTCTACTAATAGTTGGTTATAGAGGAAACTGTGCTTTGATGGCTGCAGTTGCTACAACTTGGCTATTTTGGTTCTGTTGGACCAGCGACAAATGCCACAGCTTTTTAATGGCCTGACCCCTGGGACTTTCATCAGCCAACACCCTATTTATTCAGAGGTCTTAGGTGTCCTCTGAGACCTTCCAACCAACACTGCTCCATTATGTATCTCGTGCTTTTGTTCCACTTGGATTAGAGAGCACAGTCCATAGAGTCTGTTATTTTTCCCCCTGTTAGACAAAAGTAGGTAGGGTGAAAATCTTTTAAATGATAGAAACCAGAAATATGTGTTTAAGTGTTCATTTCAATTCAGGTTCGACAACCAGTAGATTGATGTGACCTGTGTACATTTAGAGCAATAGATGGGATATATCATTCCTTCACTCACTCACTTGTTCATTCAGTTAGCACTTGTATAAAACCTATCTGATACCAGGCACAATGCTAGACACTAGAAGTACAATTACGAAGACAACATGATCGCACATTTTAACAGAAGGAACCATAAAAATCTAACATGCTAAGCAGAACATGTATATTATATCCATTGTATACACACACACACACACACACACACACACACACATATACACACACAAGCAGTTTTATCCAGCATCAGAAAAAGGAATGATTAATTCCCCCGAAGATACAGAAGAGGGTTCACAGAAGTTGTTACGGTTAACATAGGTCTTGAAGGAAGAGAAAATTTTCCCCCAGGAGAAGCTAGCTGGGTGAGAGTAATCATAGCACCGTGATTATTGTTAACTGCCTAGATTTGAATTCTGAGTTTCTTCCTTTCTCAATCTTGAACTAAGTTACAGTTTCCTCATCTGTAAAATGGAGATGATAATCATGCTTTCTCGATGGGCTTACAGGAAAGATGAAAGAACACAATATAATGTTCATTAAGGTAGCTGCTAATCTTTTTTATTACTATTATTACTATTGTACATGGAAAAGGCAGCTTGGGGTCGAATGTGAAAGGCCTCATATGTCTTTCTAAGGAGTCTGGAATTGTTGATTTCATCAACGAAAGGGACCTTGAATGATCATATGGTTCAGACAAGTGCTTGCTAAGAGACCTACAGTGTACAAAAACCAGAATGCAGGAGGGTCCTTGGTGTACTTTGTCCATTTCTGGGGCTGAGGCAGGGGAGGCATGTAGCATCTTTGGAACTACCAAGGGGTAGTGGTGGTAGCAGCTTGCCTGAGATGCAGGTAATAAAGGATGCACTGTCTGTACAGCATGTAAAAAAGAATCAAAAACATCAGTTTGTTTTTTAGTACCATCATGCTCCGCTAATTCTGAACAATATCCATGATACAATGTGCTCTTCCCTGCTGAGCAGCCATCCATTTGGTATACCAGTGCTCAGGACTTGATTTTGTGAAATCAGAGGAGGATTAACAAACATCCAGAAGCTGGGACTCCTGTTAGTGCTCCCTGACTCTTAAAATGGGTCAATTCAGAAGCAGGAAATGGGCCTGAGGAGCAAACCACAAAGTGTGAGTGGGAACACAGGATGAGAATTCTAAGTCTGGGGCACCTCCCAAGGAGAACAGGTCAAAAGGCAAGGCACTATGAGGGTATCCCAAGGAAAATAGGCCAAATAACACAGGATGGTGGGCATTGAAGAGGAAGATGCACACAGAAAATTCAAGATGGGAGAGAGAAAGCTTCAAATTACATCCGGCCTCAACTGTGGCTGCCTCCCCATTGGTGGGTCAAGGACCAACCAGAAAGGTCCAGGCCAGTGGTTTCCAGAAGCACCAACATCAGCACCACCTTGTCAGAAATGGGAATTATCTGCCTGCACCCCAGGCTGACTGGATGAGTATCTCAGGGGTGGGGCCCGGCCGTCTGGGCTGCCACCAGACCTCCAGGTGATTCTGACACATGCTTTGAGGACCAGAGGCCATTGCATCTTTGGAGCAACTGCCTGAATACAGCACTCTGAGTTCCGGTATTATATCCGGATGCCTCACTGGTATTTGTGACACCTGTCACACATCAATATTTATGCTTCTCATACATGAGACCAACAGATGAGTTGGTTAAGCCGGTGGTTCTCAACTGGAGGACAGCATGCTTTGGTCCCCTGTAGGTCTTTGGCAATGTCCAGGGACATTTTTGCTTGTCACAATCGGAGGATGGTGTTATTGGCCTCTAGTGAGCAGAAACCATGGATGGTGGCAAAACGGATGCCCCAAACAATTATCCAGCCCAAAGTGTCAACAGGGCTGGCGCTGAGAAACCCTGGCTAGTTTTACAAAGAAAGTTTCTTTAGGATCTCCATTAAGCTGGGGGAAGGGAAGAGCAGGGTGGACAAGCAGGCATCCGATCTGGTGTCTTTGAACACAAATCCCTACTCTGGTGGTGAGGAATGTTTACTGATTGGTGACTTTCTGTTTATTGTTGGTCCGTAAAGGAAGTAAGAGCTTTATGACCCTAACCAGGAACTGCCGGCTTTTGTTTGCTCTCCCGCTCTTAAGCTTGCCTTTCTGTATATTGTTTCTACCCAGACTTCATTCTTTGATTCTGAAGCAGTCAGGCCAGTCCTGATCAGGATCTCAGCTTGGAGACCTGGCTGCATAGACCTGGCTTGTAAGGGCAGTTGGGGGTGGAGGTGGGGACTGCTAGTTCTGGTATGGGAGCTGAGGAGGTCAACTTCCCTGCAGGGCTAGAGGCCAGACACCAGGGAGTGCTTGATCTAGCTCCCACCTAAGGCTCCCTCCCTAGACTGGGAGAGGTGGGTGGAAAGGAGGCCACTGGCATCACCCCAGAGAGGAGCTGGTTAGGGCACATCGCTACTGCAGCAGAAGTGGGCACACCAGGCTACGCGTAGAGTGAATTCTGCTAGGATCCAAATAAGGATCCTAGGAATAGGGCTTGCTTGTGGGGTAGAGGGGCATAAAGGAGACAGAACGGTGGAGACTGAAAGCACATGCTATCCAGAAAATGTGTCATCAAATGGAAAGTGCAGCTGACAGTTGCCACAGACATTTGGCTTGCTTTCTTTTCATGTCATTTGGGAAAGTTTGTCCACTGCACTGTCCAAGGAGGCTTGCCACTGTTGCAAAAGGACATCGAATTGCTGCAAACAACTCTTAGCATCATTTTACACAATGATTTTTACAGCCTTTGCATTTCCACGGGAATCTTTTCACATTTACCAGTGTTTGATGACTCTATAACACACTCCAGTAGCCAAGTGGAACTCAGTTCTGTTTTTATTTTAAAGGAAATTCTTCATAAAATCTAAAACGTGCTACAGCTTAGGCCTGGGGTCTGCATCTGCCTGGCTGGGGTCTCTAGCGCCTCTCATCGTGTGCAAATGCAGCGGAGCTGGGCCATAGGAAGACTCAGCAGAGGCCAGGAGCAACGCTGGAAGCTCACTTCCTAAAAGACCAGGCGGGAGGGAGCAAGCGGGCAGTCCTCAGATGGAAACACCTTTCAGGCATCACTGCGGGAGTCTCTATTTAAACAGGTGACCTTGCAGAGAGAGGCTCCAGGTCCCATTACCGACTGCCCGGCTGAGAGACAGATTTGTTTTTATGAGCTCTCAAGGCACACATTGGGGGCCAGGCGTAAATATGGAGGAAACTTGCTGAGACCTTGCTCCTTTTCCACAAAAAGAAAAGAAAAGAAAAGAAAAGAATGTGGAGCCTTTTTGAGAATGCGGTTACCTATCAGTAAATACCGCTGGGCAAAGTGGTCATCATCTGATTAAAGTTTGGGGTTTACTTTATCTAGGAGGGTGAAAAGGAGCATCAGAGATTTCAGCCCTCCTGCTTTCTTTGGGGGATGGAGGAAAGAGGGAAACAGCTGCTTGTGTATAAAGCAGTTTAAGGGTCAAATATTGCGCTGCCCAGTGATGCTTAATTCTCCCTGGGAGAGGGGTCTGCGCCATTGCCCGCTGGCCAGCCACAGGCCTGAAGATGGGTCAGCTCAGCTCCAAATGGAGTTGTTTCTCCTTGAGCACCTACAGGGTCAGTGACTGCAAATGAACAACACAATTAAAACTCTAAAACTGTTTTTACTGGCTTTTGGGAGGGGACTTTTTTTTCTCTCCAGGATTTATGAAAACACAATGTAGCCAGCAAGTTACAATGTGAATGTGAGTTTCAAACTTTGCATAGTCATTAGGCTAATCATTAGTCATTTGTGGTTGACAAAGAGGGTTATAATTTGACACCTGGCAAAAATCAGGCAGATTTCAGAGAACTTCGAGCTGGGAAATGAGATGGAAAAAACACCCTCCACTTCCCTAGGAGGTCCACGAAGCAATGTTTGCAAATCCTCTTTTCTCTCCCTAGAAATGAGTTTCTCCTGATTCAGGGCCCTCGTGTCTCCTCATCTCTGACTGCTGGACCACCCAGCCCCCACCCTCCAGCGCCTTGTAAGTCCTGGCCAAAGAATCCGGCTCAGAAAGCTTCCAAAAGGGAACCTCTGGGGGTTAAGAGAAAGAGATAAATACGTCTTGACCTGGTGCTTAAGCAAGGAGAGACCACCAGAAAACCTCTCAGCGTCAATTTGGAAAATAGTTTTGGAAACTTCGTAGAGTCCTGGGAGAAAGTAGTTCTAGAATGACAGAATCCTTAATTCCTAACTCTCTGTAAGATTCCAGATTTTCTTCTGTCCGCCATTTATGACCATTTTCTTTTGTGTGATGAGATCAAAATATTGAACCCTGAGTTTTTGTGTTTTCTGACCCCTGACCTCTCACAGGTGTTCTGGCTCATTTCCCGAGAATTATGTTTGATTTGGGAACGCTTCCCTCTTTTCTCCCATTCCCCTGCTACAGTTTGAAACCTGGAACACCCGCATACAAAACCCTATCTCCCTGTGCTACCCAAAAAACGCTCTGAAATGTTCTCTTAGAACTTGGCAAGCCTCTGGGCAGGGACAGTTTTCTCACACTCTGGGAAACCAAAATAGAAAACAACCACTCTTTCAATTCTTCAACCTGAGGATACATTTCTGGGTCATTTCTTTCTTTTTTTCTTTCTATTTAACCTAACACTTTCTCTGCTTTAGTACTCACAGGAAATGAAATCATATACTTAAAGTTTTTAGCATGTATCAAGAAAAGACAAATGCCAATTTGAAATTCTTTAGGACCAAACATCCAAAATTTATTCCAAGGGGTCTTGCTAAATTGTTGAGGCTGGCCTCAAACCTGGAATCTTCCTGTTTTAGCCTCCCAAGTACTAGGAGTATAGGCATACACCACTGCACCTGGCTGGTTAACAATTTCTTAATAAATCTATCCTTCTTTTTTTTCCTAAGATGCCAGAAGAAAAACTAGAAAGTAGCCAGGGTGGCGCACACCTATAATCTCAGTACTTGGGAGGCTGGGACAGGAGGATTGCAGATTCACAGCCAGCGTCAATAACTTAGTGAGACCCTGTTTCCAAACAAAAAATAAAATCAGTCTGGAGTGTAGCTTGGAGGTAGAATGCCCTTGTGTTCAATCCCTAGCAACACATACACACAACCAAACAAAACACCTAGAAAGTATAACTTTAGAAAGGCATATATGCCGGGCGTGGTGGCACAGGCTTGTAATCCCAGTACTTGGGAGGCTAAGACAGGAGGATTGCCAGTCTCAGCTACTTAGTGAGGCCCTCCACAATTTAGTGAGACTCTGTTTCAAAATAAAGAATAAAAAATAGGGCTGGGGGTATAACTCAGAGTTAGAATGCCCCTGGGTTCAATCCCCAGTACTGCAAAAAAAAAAAATTAAATAAAGGCATATATTATTTTTGTTTCAAAATGAGTCCAGTGCGCTGCTTGAAACCACTACTCTACTAATCCTTTATTTATTTTTTTTGAAGAAAAAGCTTAATGAGTCATGGTGGCACACTCTTGTAATCCCACTACTTGGGAGGCTGAGACAGGAGGATAGGTTCTAGGCCAGCCTCAGCAACTTAGTGAAACTCTCCACAGCTTAGTGAGACCCTGTTTCAAAATAAAAAATAAAATAGGGATAGGGGTGTAGCTCAGAGGTAGAGTGTCCCTGGGATTGAATCCCAGCACCAAAATAGGGGGAAGAAAGAAAAGAAAGAAAAAGCTTAAGATATCTAACAAATTCTTATACAAAGAGATTTTTGCACCTTTTAATTCAATAAGAGGCCAATCTACTGAACTAACAAAGAGAACTAACTTCAGGATTGCAACACACTGCTTATCCCACTAATTATTATTAATTAATTATTAATTAAAATTATTAATTTTACAATTATTAATTAAAATAAATGACTGGCTTCATGAGTTGTATAAGTAAAAATGCCATATTGTGTACACTACAAACATTTCCTGCAGCAGCATCCTGGCTGGCCTCATGAGGCACACTTGTCACAGCATCATATCCACCAATCCAAGTATCTCCCAGGAGAGGGGGTCTTCTCTTCCCAGCGTAAGGGTGGGAGGTCATCCGCACACTAGATTAGAAGAAGGAGGCTTGAACCTCAGCAGAGAAAAATTGGACAGGACTGAGGGAAACTCAACTATCCCAGGTCCAGATGGCAATTTTGAGGTATCAAGATTAGTAAAGAAGCAGCTTGTACAGAGGTTCTGGAAAATTCCATGACACACAGCAAGTATATAAATATCATGTCCAATTCTGAAGAAAACACAACATGTGTTATATAAAATACCCAGATGATGTAACCAAAGAAATATCCATAAAGTTTATAATTTTATCCTGATTAGAACAAAGGTTGCCTTTTCTGGTTTTTCTTTTATTTTTCCAAATATATAATTAAAAAATACACAAACTATGTCCATTTTACTACTACATTCATGTAATTGTTCATTCACAAATACTTTTTTAGCACCTGTTTTGTGCCCAAAACTCTTGTTGACATTTTACATATACATTAGTGAAGAAAGATGGCTTCTAACTTTTAGAAAGCCTGCCCTCCAGCAGTGGTCCACCAACAGTTAATATATACATGAATATATAAACTTGAGATTGGAAGACCAGAGCAAAGATAAATAAAGTAATGAGAAATAGAGACAGACAGGAGGTCACTGGAGAAGACGTGGCCAGAGAAGTTTCTGTGAGGAGATGACAGCTGAGCTAGGGTGTGCAGGTTGAGAAGGAGCCAGTCATTCCAGGAAGAGCAGGGATGCTAAGTGCACAGGTCCTGAGACAGGAGAGCTCAGCCTGTAAGGAGCAGAGAAATCCCACTGTTGGATGTGTACTAAAGTCACTTTATTTTTAAACAATGAAAACATAGCATGTCTGATCGGAAGAAACCTCCAAGATTATTTCAGGGAATGCCCTAAATTTCCAGGTGAGGAGTCAAGTCCCAGAGCAGTTCCCTGGACTCACAAAGCTGGAGGCCACAGCCTGGATGCTGACCTCTTGTGTCCATTACGAGTACCTTCCCACATGACCTGGGGCCCCTGTAAGTTGACACATGTTAATCACGTTCCCCCTGGACACCGGCAGTCTGTCCCCAAAGGGATCCTGTCTGCTGACATGTTCTTCCTGAATAATAAAAATGGGTCAGAATTCTAACAAGTTCAAACTTAGGAGAAAATCTTTAAAAAAAACGAATGAATATTCTTTTTACTTTTCATAATCTAAAAAGACACAAATACAGAGATCACTTAAATTCTATGGCCTCATTTTTTTTTAGTGTTTAGCAGTACTTCGTAGGTGTTATAATGAGAAATTTAATACAATAGGTTGTATTTTTTCATAAAAAGTGAAATGCTTATCCCAGATAGATTTTGATTACCAAAATTGATGATATTCAAGTTTTTTTTTTCAGACGGTTTTTTTATATACTCGGGAAGTATGCGACCTATTAGGTATTTGCAAAAGTTTCACTGGAGAAAATATTCAATAACCCCCAAAAGGAAAAATTTTATCCTGTAGGAACTTGGCCCAGAGTATGTGAGTTGCGTCCAGCTCTATTTATCATCTTGCAAACTTCTTCATTATGTCAAAACTAAACCTCAGCTGTGCCCCAACTGCAAAGCAAAAACAATACAGGCTATTTTAGCCATCTCAACATGGATATTCTGAGAATTAATCGATTTTCCAAGAATGTTAAACACTTTTATCAACTTTTGGTCAAGGTTCACAGTTATGATATTACATTATCAGCCTCAAATTGATGTTTGTTGAAAGAAATTTATGATTTTTATTCTTACTTCACAAAAAGGAAAAACAATCTTCTAGAATATCCATGAGAACCCCAGTTTTCAGCTCTGCTAACATCCCAATAATTTCAGACTTCACAAAGTTTGAGTCCCACTATACCCACAACTCGAAAGCTGCTTTCCCATAGGTGTGGCCTGAGACCCAGGTTCAGCTGACAGCTAGAGCTTTCTCATCTAAAGCAGCCTCGTTCTCAATGCTGCTAGGTTTTCTCATGGCACAGAAGGGCCCAAGTAAGTACCTAAAGTCTCCATGGCACATAACTTAAAAGGAATATTCCAACTGTTTGGAGACAGGGAACTTCTTCTTCTTCTTCTTTTTTTTTTTTTTTTTTTTTTTTTTTTTTTGCAGCACTGGGGTTGAACCCAGGGGCATTCTACTTCTGAGCTACACCCTCCTCCCAGCCCTTTTCTAAATTTTCCATTTTGAAAAAGGGTCTTGCTAGGTTGCAAGTCTTGCTAAATTGCTGAGGCTGGTCTTAAACCTGTGATCCTCCTGTCTCAGCCTCCCAGGCAACTGTTCTTTATAGAAGCAGCTGAGAAGCAAACACTCCTGATAGGATAATTTTATTTTTACTGGTGGTAGATGGTTTAGAGTTTAACTAGAAACCATTTTAAAAATAACTATAATAGAAAAATAAATATTACGAATTTTGTTTTATTTTTTCTTTCTTCCTTTCTTTCTTTTGGTGCCAGGGATTGAACCAAGGGCCTTGTGCCTGCTAAGCATGCACTCTATCACTGAGCTACATCCCTAACCCTGTGTTTTCCTTCTTGAATTTAAAGATAGAGCTTATCTCAGATGGCCCTTGAACAGACACTGAAATTAGACATGGTATTAGTTCCAAATTCTCCCAAACATTTCCCTTAAAATAGAAGAGTATCTGAGAAAAGTTTGTGATTGTATAAACAACACTTAGAAATATAGCCCATTTGCTTTTAATTTAAAACAATACCAAAAGCAGTTTAGTTTATTCTTACATTAAATTGTAATAACCCCAAATTGGAATCAAAGCTATGGCTTAGGCAAAATATCTCATTACAGGGAAACTTGTAATGGGCATTGGCTAAATAAATAGGTTAATGAAACTGCTGAAAATTTAAAGGCAGTTGGGGCAAACTCCTGGATGGAGGCTAGGGGGGCGGAGCAAAGGAAATGGTCTTCATATTGACACTCATTTGAGAAGTAATTCACTTTCTCATGGATAAGAAAGGCATTTAGGAATTATTTACCTTTCAGCTTAAAAAAAAAGAGATGTCTGTAGAACCCTATAACAGGCATGAAGAGCACAGGCACATTGATTGTCGCTTTCACGTCTCATCCCAGGACTGGGATGGTCATAGAAGGAGAAGCCTTGCAGCTGAGCAGGAAGAAGAGGCAAGAAGTATCAAAACAGGGCACACCTTTCATTATTAGCTAACACAGAATTTTCTATAGACATTTAATTAGTCTACGCATAATAACTGCTGTGCTATAAACAGACAATCTTTATTTTCAAAATTTAGGCAAAATGCAAATTAAGGAGAGATTAAACACTTTACAAAGGCTCCACAATGTGAGTCTTAAAAATAGGAAGTGACTTAAGAAAGAATTCCATTTACAAAAATAAATAAATTTAGAATACATGTCAAGAGTATAAAGTGGGTTATAGTTGATTTAACTGTTATTTTGTGTGTGGAGAACTGACTCAATTTCTTTAAAGCAAGGATTTTCTCCTTATTAGAAACAAAAACAAAAATAAACAGCTGGGCATGGTGGTGCATGCCTGTAATCCCAGTACTTGGGAGGCTGAGACAAGAGGATCACAGGTTTGAGGCCAATCTCAGCAAGTTAGCAAGACTGTCAGCAATTTAGTGAGACACTGTTTCAAAACAAAAAATAAAATAGGGCTGAGGGTGTAACTCAGAGGTAGAATGCCCTTGGGTTCAAACCCCAGTTACATACACACACACACACACACACACACACACAATAATTTTAGCCCACAGTAGCAAGATTCTTCTGTATAAGACCTTTGGGACTGATCTTCTCCCCAATATCTCAGATCCTTTGGTGTGCACTTTCTCTTTTCCTTATCATTACTGGCCCAGTGGAGGAATGATTATACAGCAGCAGTAGAAGCTGACATGCTTGGAGCACGTTCTGTGGATAGGACAGCTATTGCACCCCACCCAACCCAGGGCTTGGGTCTATGCCCAGTGAGAAGACCACCAAAATTTGAGGGAGGGAGAGGGGCAAGACTTCCTTCTGTGGACCCTTCGGCTCTTTCCAGAGTTTATATACAACCCATACTATCCTAAAGAGAGGAAGAATACTATCAACGTAAAAATCCCAGAAGTAATATTAACGCCATCTCCTCATGAGGACGTGGTCTATCATCCCCACGCCCTCTGCCTTCCTCCAGAAAGATATACACACTTGAACATGCAGTATTCTGTAACAGTGTGCAATACAGCACTGTTGTCTTTTCATTCTAAGGTCATGCTTAGGTTCTATATTAGTCGCTCTACAAATGTGGAATTTATTTAAAGTTTGCCATGAATTCATAGGCAATGATAAATTGAATCTGTAATAAAGCACTTGGAATTGGCACAAATGGCATTTTAAAGCACACGCATTTATTCATTTAACAAGTATTCCTGAAAGCCCTAATTGAGAGCGCGTAGCTCCTTGCTACCTCCAGCCCTTCCAAATACATTACCCATCTTGTGCACCTTTTTAATTTGACTATGTTAATAAGTAAAATCTTAACACAATGATGGCATGGAAAAGAATGGCATGATCAATAGAGTTCAGGGCTCCCGCCTCTTAGCACTTTCTTGCTTTGGCTCAGTAACTACAATAAGACATTTCGGTTTAATAAAACCATAACACCAGCAAAACCCTACTATGGTCATGCAACTTTAAAAGCAAGTTGAAGTGACACTCACAATGTATTCGGAGATACCGTTACCATTTCATAAGGTGGATTGATTTAGCTACAGGACAAAGTCCCAATAAAAATGGGGTTTATGCAAATATAGTTCTACTCCTCATTTACGTCAGACACACTCTGTCCATGGTTAGAAATGAGCCGTGACCTTGGTCTTGCCTGGATTTCTATCTATGGCGAGAAGTCAGCCATAACCATGGTCCAACCCTGAATGGGATCTTCATATTTTGTACCACTGGTAAATCATGAACACATGGAAATAACCCTTCCAGCTGCTTCGTTGTTGTTGTTTTAATTCTTTAGGCTCTATTGCCTCCACTGGATACCCTAACCTAACCTTTTCTCACTGTTCTCTTCTCATTTTAAAGGGATTCTTTTCTTTCTTAAAGAAACTAAAGAATCTACTGGGGGAAAACATTCTTCATTCCCTGTTTCCACCCCATTGTTCCCTTTGGCCCCAGTGACTGCTTGGTGCTCCCTCTCCAACCTCTAAATTAAGTGCTCGTTTTAAAGCTCAGTCTGCCTCCCTGGACCCCCTGGTAAAGGGGGCTATGGATGATTCCCAGGTCCTGGCTCTGCACTCTTTGCTGGGCTCCCCACAAAGTAGCCTCCCACCATAGCCATACTCAGATTTCTCTTTTTAATTAAGTTTGTGATGGGCATATGCCTCTAAATCATTTTTACAAATCAAGAGCCATTTACCTTGTCTGTGGAACGACCAATGCTATCTCCTCTCCCATCCCCTGGCGCTGATTTTCGCCCCCATGACCCCACTCAGTGGGACAACATGTGTTGATCCTGGCTCTAGATAATATATCCCCATATCACTGTTACAAGCCACAAATGAGTTCTGCAGGGCAAGCTTTGTACCTGTCCTCACTGCTAACAAAGTCCTTTACATAAGGAAATGAGTGAGAAGCATGGGTTAACGAAATGTTTGACACTCAAAGGAAAAGAAAGGAATTCTTTACATGACTTGTTACAGAACAGCCTATGGGGTAGTCAGCAACAGTTCCCAAAGGCAGACCCAGTGACAAGTTGGAGCCCACTGCATAAGAATCACCTGGGAGATTGTTGAACATAAATACTGGTGGGCTGTACCCCTAGAGTTTCTGATCCAGTGGGTCTGGGGCTCGGAAGCCACCGATACAGTGTGTAATCAATCAATCTATCTCAATGGCTTGAGTAAAAGCCCCATAAGTGCATATAATAACATCATGTGGGTGCCAAATTTTCAGCCTATGCAAATCTTTAGAATTGGCACAGTGATGAATATGTTTTGGGAGAAGTATGAGATGAGTCTTCAGTGCAAGTTAAGTCCTGATAGGAGGAAAGATGAAAGCTAGGGTATGTAATGGTCCGTCCAGTCCCCAACAGTCCCCAACAGTCTGTAACTATGTGTCTACAAGGAGATGTGAAATTTCCTCTTCCCTTCTCACCTTCCCCAGCACCCGCCAGAAAACATGCAGTTCTTTGACAATGGTGCTTTTAAAAGATCAGTCTTCTCGCAGGATCAGTAATTTAGTTTACACCTGATTTATGCTCCATTCGATAATGAAACAAAAATGATGAAGAATGACCGAGGGTGAAACAGAAGGACACCTCAGTAATCCCCCTTCCTGAAGCACGATGGACCATTTCCCTCAAGAATATAACTATGAAAGAGACATAAGCTATGGCCCCCTCACTGTGACTGTGACTTCCACAAATCCCGATGGCTTTTGAATGACACTTTCTCCACATGGGCACACATCTTCAAAGGCATATGCGGTAAAATTCCCTCACCTTGGATCGTGCTTATTTGCAAGTGTCGACCCATTCCAGGAGACATTCTTCTTACAAAGGGACCACTGGGCCCCTATCCTTTTCCCCCTGAAAGACCTTTATTTTCCCACTGCGTTCTAGGGACATGCTATCAAATCAGGAGCCACTAGCCCAAGTGGCTATTGAGCATTTGAAATGTGACTGACTGGTCAATATTAATGTGATTTAAGTGTAAAATAGGCACCCGATTTTTTTTTTTTTTGCGGTACCGGGGATGGAACCCAGGGGCGTTCTACCTCTGCGCTACACCCCAGGCCCTATTTTTTATACTTTATTTTGAAACCGGGTCTCACGAAGTTGCGGAGGGCCTCACTAAGTAGAGAGAGAGAGAGAGAGAGAGAGAGAGAGAGCTGAGGTTGGCTGCGAACCCGGATCCTCCGGTCTCCGCCTCCCAAAGTACTGGGATTACAAGCGTGCACCACCACACCCAGCCAAGGCACCCGATTTTAAAGACCTACTATGGAAAAAAAGAAGGGACTGTTTCATTAATAATTTTATATTGACACATGTTACTATGATAATGTTTTAGATATATGAGGTTAAAGATACATTATCAAAATTAGGGGTAATGTCGACAAGATGGTGTCAGAGTAAGGACACCGAGAGGAGCCTGTCTCTAGATTGTTTCGGGTGCTCCGAACTGAACAGCCATACACATCCCATACTCCTTCCATGGGAGATAGGAACTAAAGACAATGACATTTAAGAGTACATAGAAACCCACTGATTAACACTCAGGCTGAAAAAGGGCAAAAAAAGGGGCAACCAACCAGAGATGGGAGGACAATAACCCTGTCCCAGACGGGGTCGCCGGGCCAGCCGGAACCTTCAGCAGATCCGAAAAATCTTATAACCAGCAACCTGAGGCCTTTCTCACAGACATCGGGATCATCAACCACAAAATCCCACAGGCCCAGGACAAAAGACAGAGATAGGTAGACTACATTCACTTCCATCTCAATCCACTGGTCCTCTGCATACTTAGAAGGAGAGGTGAGTGCTGCAGCCTCACAGGATAAACAGAAGCTGAAAGAATTTATGTCTGCCAAACCAGCATTAGAGAAAATACTCAAAGAGAGATTAACTATAAAGAAAAGATAATAAATACACCAGAACCAAAGAAACAATAATTTTCATCAAACAGCCAACTAAGAAAAGAAAAAAAAAACCACTACCTCAAACAGAAGTCAAAACGCAAAATGTTAGGAATTAAGAATCATCTCTCAATAACCACGCTGAATATAAATGGACTCAATTCCCCAATCAAAAGACATAAGGTAGCAAAATGGATCAAAAATCTTAATCCATCTATATGCTGCTTACAAGAAACACACCTTACAAGTAAAGACACTCACAAACTAAAAGTAAAAGGCTGGAGCAAGGTAATCCACGCCAGTGGAACACGAAGACAAGCAGGAGTAGCAACTATGATATCAAACAAATTAGACTTCAAGCCTAAACTTATCAGAAGAGACAAAGAAGGTCACTTTTTACTGGTAAAAGGAACAATCCAGCAAGAGGATATAACGATAGTCAACATTTATGCCCCAAATATAGGTGCGACCACTTTCATAAAACAAATTCTTTGTGACTTTAAGTCACACATAGGTCCTAATACAATAATATTGGGAGACTTCAACACTCCTCTCACACCACTTGATCGATCTTCAAGACAAAAGGTCAGTAAAGATGCCTCAGACCTAAGGAACACCATAGGTCAAATAGACCTACTAGACGCATACAGAATATTCCACCCAACTACAGCCGAATTCAGATTTTTTTCAGCTGCTCATGGAACCTTCTCTAAAATAGACCATATCCTAGACCACAAAGCAAGTACTAGCAAATTCAAGAAATGTGACATAATCCCCTGCATATTTTCAGACCATCATGGAATGAAACTAGAAATCAACTGTAAGAAGACACAGAGAAATCTCATAAACACGTGGAGACTGAACACCACACTGCTGAATGAAGAATGAGTCATAGAGGAAATAAGGGAAGAAATTAAGAAATTCCTAGAAACAAATGAAAATAGGGAAACAACATATCAAAATCTCTGAGACACGTTGAAAGCAGTATTAAGAGGAAAATTCATAGCACTGAGTGCTCACATAAGTAGAACTGAAAAGCACCAAATAAACAACCTAATGACACACCTCAAAGCTCTTGAAAAGCAGGAACAGTCTAACCCCAAAGCCAGTAGAAGACAGGAAATTATTAAAATTAGAGCAGAAATCAATGAAGTGGAGAATTAAAAAATACAAAATATCAACAAAACCAAAAGCTGGTTTCTCAAAAAAAATACACTAAATAGATAAACCATTAGCCAACCTAACCAAAAGAAAGAGAGAATCAACCCAAATTACCAAAATAAGAGATGAAAAAGGAGATATCACCACCTACAGTGCGGAAATCCAGAGGATTATCAGAAACTACTTTGAAAAGATATACTCAAACAAAACGGAAAACCTAGAAGAAATTGACAAATTTCTAGACACAGACAACAACCCTCCCAAATTGAATCAAGAAGATATAGAAAAATTAAACCAACCAATAACAATCAAAGAGATTGAAGCAGCAATAAAGAGTTTACCATGAAAGAAAAGCCCAGGTCCAGATGGTTTCCCAGGTGAATTCTATAAAACTTTTATGTAAGAGCTAATCCCAATATTCCTCAATTAATTCTATGAAATAGAAAGAAATGCGATGCTCCCAAATACATTCTACGAAGCCAATAACACATTAATACCAAAACTGTACAGAGACAGCTCAAGGAAAGAAAACAGGTCCATATCATTGATGAACTTAGAAGCAAAACTTCTAAACAAAATACTAGCAACATGCATTCAATACTAGCAAACATAATCAAGAAAATTACACACAATGACCAAGTCGGGTTTATCCCAGGGATGCAAGGCTGGTTCAACATACGTAAAACACTCCATGTAATTCACCACATAAACAGAACTAAAGACAAAAATCACATGATCATTTCAATAGATGCTGAAAAAGCATTTGACAAAATCCTGCACCCATTCATGCTAATAACACTGCAGAGAATAGGAATAGAAGGAACATACCTCAACATCATAAAGGCAATACACAATAGGCCCACAGCAAACATCATACTGAATGGGGAAAAACTTCAAGAGTTCCCCTTAAAAACAGGAACAAGACAAGGATGTCCGTAGTCACCACTCCTTTTCAATATAGTACTTGAGACTCTAGCCAGAGTAATAAGGCAAGAGAAGGAAATAAAAGGAGTACAAATAGGAAAAGAGGAACTGAAACTATCTCTATTTGCAGATGACATGATATTATACTTAGAAGATCCAACAAACTCAACCAAAAGGGTCATAGAACTGATCAACAAATTCAGCAAAGTGTCTGGATACAAAATCAATCTTAAAAAATCAGAAGCTTTTCTGTATGCCAACCATAAATCCACTGAAAAAGAAATCCAGAAGACATTTCCACTCATGATATCCCCCAAAACAATAAAATACTTGGGAATAAACCTAACCAAGGAGGTAAAAGACCTCTACAAGGAAAA